>CAMAOC010000193.1:0-98909 GCA_945859555.1 Megachile ligniseca
AATAATTGTAATAAGGGAAATAATAATAATTATCAGGATAAAGACAAGAGTAATAGGGATAGTAATAATAGAATAAGTATAATAATAACAGTCATAGCGATAATAATAATAGTAATAAGGATAATAATAATAGTTATAAGGATAAAGAGAAGAGTAATAGGGATAGTAATAATAGAATAAGGATAATAATAACAGTCATAGCGATAATAATAATACTAGTAAGGATAATAATAATAGTTATAGCGATAATAATAATATAATAAGGATAATAATAATAGTTATAAGGATAAAGGACAGAGTAATATGGATATTAATAATACAATAAGGATAATAATAACAGTTATAGCGATAATAATAATAGTAATAAGGATAATAATAATAGTTATAGTGCGAATAATAATAGTAATAAGGATAAACATAATAGTTATAGTGCTAATAATACTAGTAATAAGGATAATAATAACAGTTATAGCGATAATAATAATAGTAATAAGGGAAATAATAATTGTTATAAGGATAAAGAGAAGCGTAATAGGGATAGTAATAATAGAATAAGTATAATAATACAGTCCTAGCGATAATAATAATAGTAATAAGGATAATAATAACAGTTATAGTGCTAGTAATAATAGTAATAAGGATAATAATAATAGTTATAGCGATAATAATAATAGTAATAAGGGAAATAATAATAGTTATAAGGATAAAGACAAAAGTAATAGGGGTAGTAATAATACAATAACGATAATAATAACAGTCTTAGCGATAATAATATAGTAATAAGGATAATAATAATAGCTATAGTGCTAATAATAATAGTAATAAGGATAATAATAACAGTCACAGCGATAATAATAATAGTAGTAAGGATAATAATAATAGTTATGGCGATAATAATAATAGTAATAAACATAATAATAATAGTTATAAGGATAGAGACAAGAGTAATAGGGATAGTAATAATAGAATAAGGATAATAATAACAGTCATAGCGATAATAATAATACTAGTAAGGAATAATAATAGTTATAAGGATAAAGAGAAGAGTAATAGGGATAGTAATAATAGAATAACGATAATAATAACAGTCATAGCGATAATAATAATACTAGTAAGGATAATAATAATAGTTAGAGCGATAATAATAATAGTAATAAGGGAAATGATAATAGTTATAAGGATAAAGACAAGAGTAATAGGGATAGTAATAATAGATTAAGTATAATAATAACAGTCATTGCGATAATAATAATAGTAATAAGGATAATAATAAACAGTTATAGCGATAATAATAATAGTAATAAGGGAAATAATAATTGTTATAAGGATAGAGACAAGAGTAATAGGGATAGTAATAATAGAATAAGGATAATAATAACAGTCATAGCGATAATAATGATAGTTATAGCGATAATAATAATAGTAATAAGGATAATAATAATAGTTATAAGGATAGAGACAGGAGTAATGGGGATAGTAATAATAGAATAAGGATAATAATAACAGTCATAGCGATAATAATATCAGTAATAAGGATAATAACAATAGCTATAGTGCTAATAATAATAGTAATAAGGATAATAATAACAGTTATAGCAATAATAATAATAGTAATAAGGATAATAATAACAGTTATAAGGATAAAGAGAAGAGTAATAGGGATAGTAATAATCGAATAAGGATAATAACAACAGTCACAGCGATAATAATAATAGTAGAAAGGATAATAATAATAGTTATGGCGATAATAATAATAGTAATAAACATAATAATAATAGTTATAAGGATAGAGACAAGAGTAATAGGGATAGTAATAATAGAATAAGGATAATAATAACAGTCATAGCGATAATAAAAATAATAGCTATAGTTCTAATAATAATAGTAATAAGGATAATAATAACAGTTATAGCAATAATAATAATAGTAATAAGGATAATAATAACAGTTATAGCAATAATAATAATAGTAATAAGGATAATGATAATAGTTATAGTGCGAATAATAATAGTAATGAGGATAATAATAATAGTTATAGTGCTAGTAATAATAGTAATAAGCATAATAATAATAGTTATAGCGATAATAATAATAGTAATAAGGATAAAACTAATAGTTATAAAGATAAAGAGAAGTGTAATAGGGATAGTAATAATAGATTAAGTATAATAATAACAGTCATTGCGATAATAATAATAGTAATAAGGATAATAATAACAGTTATAGCGATAATAATAATAGTAATAAGGGAAATAATAATTGTTATAAGGATAGAGACAAGAGTAATAGGGATAGTAATAATAGAATAAGGATAATAATAACAGTCATAGCGATAATAATGATAGTTATAGCGATAATAATAATAGTAATAAGGATAATAATAATAGTTATAAGGATAGAGACAGGAGTCATGGGGATAGTAATAATAGAATAAGGATAATAATAACAGTCATAGCGATAATAATATCAGTAATAAGGATAATAATAATAGCTATAGTGCTAATAATAATAGTAATAAGGATAATAATAACAGTTATAGCAATAATAATAATAGTAATAAGGATAATAATAACAGTTATAAGGATAAAGAGAAGAGTAATAGGGATAGTAATAATCGAATAAGGATAATAACAACAGTCACAGCGATAATAATAATAGTAGAAAGGATAATAATAATAGTTATGGCGATAATAATAATAGTAATAAACATAATAATAATAGTTATAAGGATAGAGACAAGAGTAATAGGGATAGTAATAATAGAATAAGGGTAATACTAACAGTCATAGCGATAATAATAATAATAGCTATAGTGCTAATAATAATAGTAATAAGGATAATAATAACAGTTATAGCAATAATAATAATAGTAATAAGGATAATAATAATAGTTATATTGCGAATAATAATAGTAATAAGGATAATAATAATAGTTAGAGCGATAATAATAATAGTAATAAGGATAATAATAATAGTTATAGTGCGAATAATAATAGTAATGAGGATAATAATAACAGTTATAGCAATAATAATAATAGTAATAAACATAATAATAATAGTTATAAGGATAGAGACAAGAGTAATAGGGATAGTAATAATAGAATAAGGATAATAATAACAGTCATAGCGATAATAAAAATAATAGCTATAGTTCTAATAATAATAGTAATAAGGATAATAATAACAGTTATAGCAATAATAATAATAGTAATAAGGATAATAATAATAGTTATATTGCGAATAATAATAGTAATAAGAATAATAGTAATAAGGATAATAATAATAGTTATAGCGATAATAATAATTGTAATAAGGGAAATAATAATAATTATCAGGATAAAGACAAGAGTAATAGGGATAGTAATAATAGAATAAGTATAATAATAACATTCATAGCGATAATAATAATAGTAATAAGGATAATAATAATAGTTATAAGGATAAAGAGAAGAGTAATAGGGATAGTAATAATAGAATAAGGATAATAATAACAGTCATAGCGATAATAATAATACTAGTAAGGATAATAATAATAGTTATAGCGATAATAATAATAATAATAAGGATAATAATAATAGTTATAAGGATAAAGACAAGAGTAATATGGATATTAATAATACAATAAGGATAATAATAACAGTTATAGCGATAATAATAATAGTAATAAGGATAATAATAATAGTTATAGTGCGAATAATAATAGTAATAAGGATAAACATAATAGTTATAGTGCTAATAATACTAGTAATAAGGATAATAATAACAGTTATAGCGATAATAATAATAGTAATAAGGGAAATAATAATTGTTATAAGGATAGAGAGAAGCGTAATAGGGATAGTAATAATAGAATAAGTATAATAATAACAGTCCTAGCGATAATAATAATAGTAATAAGGATAATAATAACAGTTATAGTGCTAGTAATAATAGTAATAAGGATAATAATAATAGTTGTAGCGATAATAATAATAGTAATAAGGGAAATAATAATAGTTATAAGGATAAAGACAAAAGTAATAGGGGTAGTAATAATACAATAACGATAATAATAACAGTCTTAGCGATAATAATAATAGTAATAAGGATAATAATAATAGCTATAGTGCTAATAATAATAGTAATAATGATAATAATAACAGTCACAGCGATAATAATAATAGTAGTAAGGATAATAATAATAGTTATGGCGATAATAATAATAGTAATAAACATAATAATAATAGTTATAAGGATAGAGACAAGAGTAATAGGGATAGTAATAATAGAATAAGGATAATAATAACAGTCATAGCGATAATAATAATACTAGTAAGGATAATAATAATAGTTATAAGGATAAAGAGAAGAGTAATAGGGATAGTAATAATAGAATAACGATAATAATAACAGTCATAGCGATAATAATAATACTAGTAAGGATAATAATAATAGTTAGAGCGATAATAATAATAGTAATAAGGATAATAATAATAGTTATAGTGCGAATAATAATAGTAATGAGGATAATAATAATAGTTATAGTGCTAGTAATAATAGTAATAAGCATAATAATAATAGTTATAGCGATAATAATAATAGTAATAAGGATAAAACTAATAGTTATAAAGATAAAGAGAAGTGTAATAGGGACAGTAATAATAGAATAAGTATAATAATAACAGTCATTGCGATAATAATAATAGTAATAAGGATAATAATAACAGTTATAGCGATAATAATAATAGTAATGAGGATAATAATAATAGTTATAGTGCGAATAATAATAGTAATATGGATATACATAATAGTTATAGTGCTAATAATACTAGTAATAAGCATAATAATAACAGTTATAGCGATAATAATAATAGTAATAAGGGAAATGATAATAGTTATAAGGATAAAGACAAGAGTAATAGGGATAGTAATAATAGAATAAGGATAATAATAACAGTCATAGCGATAATAATAATAGCAGTAAGGATAATAATAATAGTTATAGCGATAATAATAATAGTAATAAGCATAATAATAATAGTTATAAGGATAGAGACAAGAGTAATAGGGATAGTAATAATAGAATAAGGATAATAATAACAGTCATAGCGATAATAATAATAGTTATAGCGATAATAATAATAGCAATAAGTATAATAATAATGGTTATAGTGCGAATAATAATAGTAATAAGGATAAACATAATAGTTATAGTACTAATAATACTAGTAATAAGGATAATAATAACAGTTATAGCAATAATAATAATAGTAATAAGGATAATAATAACAGTAATAGCGATAATAATAATAGTCATAAGGATAATAATAATAGTTATAGCGATAATAATAATAGTAATAAGGATAATAATAATAGTTATAGTGCGAATAATAATAGTAATAAGGATAAACATAATAGTTATAGTGCTAATAATACTAGTAATAAGGATAATAATAACAGTTATAGCGATAATAATAATAGTAATAAGGATAATAATAATATTTATAGTGCTAATAATAATAGTAATAAGCATAATAATAATAGTTATAAGGATAGAGACAGGAGTAATAGGGATAGTAATAATAGAATAAGGATAATAATAACAGTCATAGCGATAAGAATAATAGTAATAAGGATAATAATGATAGCTATAGTGCTAATAATAATAGTAATAAGGATAATAATAACAGTTATAGCAATAATAATAATAGTAATAAGGATAATAATAACAGTTATAGTGCTAGTAATAATAGTAATAAGGATAATAATAATAGTTATAGCGATAATAATAATAGTAATAAGGGAAATAATAATAGTTATATGGATAAAGAGAAGAGTAATTGGGATAGTAATAATAGAATAAGGATAATAATAACAGTCACAGCGATAATAATAATAGTAGTAAGGATAATAATAATAGTTATGGCGATAATAATAATAGTAATAAACATAATAATAATAGTTATAAGGATAGAGACAAGAGTAATAGGGATAGTAATAATAGAATAAGGATAATAATAACAGTCATAGCGATAATAATAATAATACCTATTGTGCTAATAATAATAGTAGTAAGGATAATAATAACAGTTATAGCAATAATAATAATAGTAATAAGGATAATAATAATAGTTATAGCGATAATAATAATTGTAATAAGGGAAATAATAATAATTATCAGGATAAAGACAAGAGTAATAGGGATAGTAATAATAGAATAAGTATAATAATAACAGTCATAGCGATAATAATATTAGTAATAAGGATAATAATAATAGTTATAAGGATAAAGAGAAGAGTAAAAGGGATAGTAATAATAGACTAAGGATAATAATAACAGTCATAGCGATAATAATAATAATAGTAAGGATAATAATAATAGTTATAGCGATAATAATAATAATAATAAGGATAATAATAATAGTTACAAGGATAAAGACAAGAGTAATAGGGATAGTAATAATAGAATAAGGATAATAATAACAGTCATAGCGATAATAATAATAATAGTGGTAAGGATAATAATAATAGTAATAAGGATAATAATAATAGCTATAGTGCTAATAGTAATAGTAAGAAGGATAATAATAACAGTTATAGCAATAATAATAATAGTAATAAGGATAATAATAACAGTTATAAGGATAAAGAGAAGAGTAATAGGGATAGTAATAATAGAATAAGGATAATAATAACAGTCACAGCGATAATAATAATACTAGTAAGGATAATAATAATAGTTATAGCGATAATAATAATAATAATAAGGATAATAATAATAGTTATAAGGATAAAGACAAGAGCAATATGGATATTAATAATACAATAAGGATAATAATAACAGTTATAGCGATAATAATAATAGTAATAAGGATAATAATAATAGTTATAGTGCGAATAATAATAGTAATAAGGATAAACGTAATAGTTATAGTGCTAATAATACTAGTAATAAGGATAATAATAACAGTTATAGCGATAATAATAATAGTAATAAGGATAATAATAACAGTTATAGTGCTAGTAATAATAGTAATAAGGATAATAATAATAGTTATAGCGATAATAATAATAGTAATAAGGGAAATAATAATAGTTATATGGATAAAGAGAAGAGTAATTGGGATAGTAATAATAGAATAAGGATAATAATAACAGTCACAGCGATAATAATAATAGTAGTAAGGATAATAATAATAGTTATGGCGATAATAATAATAGTAATAAACATAATAATAATAGTTATAAGGATAGAGACAAGAGTAATAGGGATAGTAATAATAGAATAAGGATAATAATAACAGTCATAGCGATAATAATAATAATACCTATTGTGCTAATAATAATAGTAGTAAGGATAATAATAACAGTCATAGCGATAATAATAATAATACCTATTGTGCTAATAATAATAGTAGTAAGGATAATAATAACAGTTATAGCAATAATAATAATAGTAATAAGGATAATAATAATAGTTATAGCGATAATAATAATTGTAATAAGGGAAATAATAATAATTATCAGGATAAAGACAAGAGTAATAGGGATAGTAATAATAGAATAAGTATAATAATAACAGTCATAGCGATAATAATATTAGTAATAAGGATAATAATAATAGTTATAAGGATAAAGAGAAGAGTAAAAGGGATAGTAATAATAGACTAAGGATAATAATAACAGTCATAGCGATAATAATAATAATAGTAAGGATAATAATAATAGTTATAGCGATAATAATAATAATAATAAGGATAATAATAATAGTTACAAGGATAAAGACAAGAGTAATAGGGATAGTAATAATAGAATAAGGGTAATAATAACAGTCATAGCGATAATAATAATAATAGTGGTAAGGATAATAATAATAGTAATAAGGATAATAATAATAGCTATAGTGCTAATAGTAATAGTAATAAGGATAATAATAACAGTTATAGCAATAATAATAATAGTAATAAGGATAATAATAACAGTTATAAGGATAAAGAGAAGAGTAATAGGGATAGTAATAATAGAATAAGGATAATAATAACAGTCACAGCGATAATAATAATAGTAGTAAGGATAATAATAATAGTCATGGCGATAATAATAATAGTAATAAACATAATAATAATAGTTAGAGCGATAATAATAATAGTAATAAGGATAATAATAATAGTTATAGTGCGAATAATAATAGAATAAGGATAATAATAACAGTCATAGCGATAATAATAATAGTAATAAGGATAGTAATAATAGCTATAGTGCTAATAATAATAGTAATAAGGATAATAATAACAGTTATAGCAATAATAATAATAGTAATAAGGATAATAATAACAGTTATAGCGATAATAATAATAGTCATAAGGATAATAATAATAGTTGTAGCGATAATAATAATAGTAATAAGGATAATAATAATAGTTATAGTGCGAATAATAATAGTAATAAGGATAAACATAATAGTTATAGTGCTAACAATACTAGTAATAAGGATAATAATAACAGTTATAGCGATAATAATAATAGTTATAGCGATAATAATAATAGTAATAAGGATAATAATAATAGTTATAAGGATAAAGACAAGAGTAATATGGATATTAATAATACAATAAGGATAATAATAACAGTTATAACGATAATAATAATAGTAATAAGGGAAATAATAATAAATATCAGGGTAAAGACAAGAGTAATAGGGATAGTAATAATAGAATAAGTATAATAATAACGGTCCTAGCGATAATAATAATAGTAATAAGGATAATAATAACAGTTATAGTGCTAGTAATAATAGTAATAAGGATAATAGTAATAGTTATAGCGATAATAATAATAGTAATAAGGGAAATAATAATAGTTATAAGGATAAAGACAAAAGTAATAGGGATAGTAATAATACGATAAGCATAATAATAACAGTCATAGCGATAATAATAATTGTTATAGCGATAATAATAATAGTTATAGCGATAATAATAATAGTAATAAGGATAATAATAATAGTTATAGCGATAATAATAATAGTTATAAGGATAAAGACAAGAGTAATAGGGATATTAATAATATAATAAGGATAATAATAACAGTCATAGCGATAATAATAATAGTTATAGCGATAATCATAGTTATAAGGGTAAAGACAAGACTAATAGGGATAGTAATAATAGAATAAGGATAATAATAACAGTCATAGCGATAATAATAATAGTAGTAAGGATAATAATAATAGTTATAGCAATAATAATAATAGTAATGAGAATAATAATAATAGTTATAGCGATAATAATTATAGTAATAAGGATAATAATAATAGTTACAAGGATAAAGACAAGAGTAATAGGGATAGTAATAATAGAATAAGGATAATAATAACAGTCATAGCGATAATAATAATAATAGTGGTAAGGATAATAATAATAGTTAGAGCGATAATAATAATAGTAATAAGGATAATAATAATAGTTATAGCGATAATAATAATAGTAATAAGGATAATAATAATAGTTATAAGGATAAAGACAAGAGTAATAGAGATATTAATAATACAATAAGGATAATAATAACAGTCATAGCGATAATAATAATAGTTATAGCGATAATCATAGTTATAAGGGTAAAGACAAGACTAAGAGGGATAGTAATAATAGAATAAGGATAATAATAACAGTCATAGCGATAATAATAATAATAGTGGTAAGGATAATAATAATAGTTATAGCGATAATAATAATAGTAATAAGGATAATAATAACAGTTATAGTGCTAGTAATAATAGTAATAAGGATAATAATAATAGTTATAGCGATAATAATAATAGTAATAAGGGAAATAATAATAGTTATATGGATAAAGAGAAGAGTAATTGGGATAGTAATAATAGAATAAGGATAATAATAACAGTCACAGCGATAATAATAATAGTAGTAAGGATAATAATAATAGTTATGGCGATAATAATAATAGTAATAAACATAATAATAATAGTTATAAGGATAGAGACAAGAGTAATAGGGATAGTAATAATAGAATAAGGATAATAATAACAGTCATAGCGATAATAATAATAATACCTATTGTGCTAATAATAATAGTAGTAAGGATAATAATAACAGTCATAGCGATAATAATAATAATACCTATTGTGCTAATAATAATAGTAGTAAGGATAATAATAACAGTTATAGCAATAATAATAATAGTAATAAGGATAATAATAATAGTTATAGCGATAATAATAATTGTAATAAGGGAAATAATAATAATTATCAGGATAAAGACAAGAGTAATAGGGATAGTAATAATAGAATAAGTATAATAATAACTGTCATAGCGATAATAATATTAGTAATAAGGATAATAATAATAGTTATAAGGATAAAGAGAAGAGTAAAAGGGATAGTAATAATAGACTAAGGATAATAATAACAGTCATAGCGATAATAATAATAATAGTAAGGATAATAATAATAGTTATAGCGATAATAATAATAATAATAAGGATAATAATAATAGTTACAAGGATAAAGACAAGAGTAATAGGGATAGTAATAATAGAATAAGGATAATAATAACAGTCATAGCGATAATAATAATAATAGTGGTAAGGATAATAATAATAGTAATAAGGATAATAATAATAGCTATAGTGCTAATAGTAATAGTAATAAGGATAATAATAACAGTTATAGCAATAATAATAATAGTAATAAGGATAATAATAACAGTTATAAGGATAAAGAGAAGAGTAATAGGGATAGTAATAATAGAATAAGGATAATAATAACAGTCACAGCGATAATAATAATAGTAGTAAGGATAATAATAATAGTCATGGCGATAATAATAATAGTAATAAACATAATAATAATAGTTAGAGCGATAATAATAATAGTAATAAGGATAATAATAATAGTTATAGTGCGAATAATAATAGAATAAGGATAATAATAACAGTCATAGCGATAATAATAATAGTAATAAGGATAGTAATAATAGCTATAGTGCTAATAATAATAGTAATAAGGATAATAATAACAGTTATAGCAATAATAATAATAGTAATAAGGATAATAATAACAGTTATAGCGATAATAATAATAGTCATAAGGATAATAATAATAGTTGTAGCGATAATAATAATAGTAATAAGGATAATAATAATAGTTATAGTGCGAATAATAATAGTAATAAGGATAAACATAATAGTTATAGTGCTAACAATACTAGTAATAAGGATAATAATAACAGTTATAGCGATAATAATAATAGTTATAGCGATAATAATAATAGTAATAAGGATAATAATAATAGTTATAAGGATAAAGACAAGAGTAATATGGATATTAATAATACAATAAGGATAATAATAACAGTTATAACGATAATAATAATAGTAATAAGGGAAATAATAATAAATATCAGGGTAAAGACAAGAGTAATAGGGATAGTAATAATACGATAAGCATAATAATAACAGTCATAGCGATAATAATAATTGTTATAGCGATAATAATAATAGTTATAGCGATAATAATAATAGTAATAAGGATAATAATAATAGTTATAGCGATAATAATAATAGTTATAAGGATAAAGACAAGAGTAATAGGGATATTAATAATATAATAAGGATAATAATAACAGTCATAGCGATAATAATAATAGTTATAGCGATAATCATAGTTATAAGGGTAAAGACAAGACTAATAGGGATAGTAATAATAGAATAAGGATAATAATAACAGTCATAGCGATAATAATAATAGTAGTAAGGATAATAATAATAGTTATAGCAATAATAATAATAGTAATGAGAATAATAATAATAGTTATAGCGATAATAATTATAGTAATAAGGATAATAATAATAGTTACAAGGATAAAGACAAGAGTAATAGGGATAGTAATAATAGAATAAGGATAATAATAACAGTCATAGCGATAATAATAATAATAGTGGTAAGGATAATAATAATAGTTAGAGCGATAATAATAATAGTAATAAGGATAATAATAATAGTTATAGCGATAATAATAATAGTAATAAGGATAATAATAATAGTTATAAGGATAAAGACAAGAGTAATAGAGATATTAATAATACAATAAGGGTAATAATAACAGTCATAGCGATAATAATAATAGTTATAGCGATAATCATAGTTATAAGGGTAAAGACAAGACTAAGAGGGATAGTAATAATAGAATAAGGATAATAATAACAGTCATAGCGATAATAATAATAATAGTGGTAAGGATAATAATAATAGTTAGAGCGATAATAATAATAGTAATAAGGATAATAATAATAGTTATAGTGCGAATAATAATAGTAATGAGGATAATAATAATAGTTATAGTGCTAGTAATAATAGTAATAAGCATAATAATAATAGTTATAGCGATAATAATAATAGTAATAAGGATAAAACTAATAGTTATAAAGATAAAGAGAAATGTAATAGGGATAGTAATAATAGAATAAGTATAATAATAACAGTCATTGCGATAATAATAATAGTAATAAGGATAATAATAATATTTATAGTGCTAATAATAATAGTAATAAGCATAATAATAATAGTTATAAGGATAGAGACAGGAGTAATAGGGATAGTAATAATAGAATAAGGATAATAATAACAGTCATAGCGATAATAATAATAGTAATAAGGATAATAATAATAGTTATAGTGCGAATAATAATAGTAATAAGGATAAACATAATAGTTATAGTGCTAATAATACTAGTAATAAGGATAATAATAATAGTTATAGCGATAATAATAATAGTAATAAGGGAAATAATAATAGTTATAAGGATAAAGACAAAAGTAATAGGGATAGTAATAATACGATAAGCATAATAATAACAGTCATAGCGATAATAATAATAGTTATAGCGATAATAATAATAGTAATAAGGATAATAATAATAGTTATAGCGATAATAATAATAGTAATAAGGATAATAATAATAGTTATAAGGATAAAGACAAGAGTAATAGGGATATTAATAATAGAATAAGGATAATAATAACAGTCATAGCGATAATAATAATAGTAGTAAGGATAATAATAATAGCTATAGTGCTAATAATAATAGTAATAAGGATAATAATAACAGTTATAGCAATAATAATAATAGTAATAAGGATAATAATAACAGTTATAGCGATAATAATAATAGTCATAAGGATAATAATAATAATAGTTATAGCGATAATAATAATAGTAATAAGGATAATAATAATAGTTACAAGGATAAAGGCAAGAGTAATTAAGGATAGTAACAATAGAATAAATATAATAATAACAGTTTGAGCGATAATGGTAATAGTAACAAGAATAATAATAACAGTTATAGCGATATAAATAATAGTAATAAGCATAATAATAACAGTTATAGCGATAATAATAATAGTAGTAAGGATAATAATAATAGTCATGGCGATAATAATAATAGTAATAAACATAACAATAATAGTTAGAGCGATAATAATAATAGTAATAAGGATAATAATAATAGTTATAGTGCGAATAATAATAGAATAAGGATAATAATAACAGTCATAGCGATAATAATAATAGTAATAAGGATAGTAATAATAGCTATAGTGCTAATAATAATAGTAATAAGGATAATAATAACAGTTATAGCAATAATAATAATAGTAATAAGGATAATAATAACAGTTATAGCGATAATAATAATAGTCATAAGGATAATAATAATAGTTGTAGCGATAATAATAATAGTAATAAGGATAATAATAATAGTTATAGTGCGAATAATAATAGTAATAAGGATAAACATAATAGTTATAGTGCTAACAATACTAGTAATAAGGATAATAATAACAGTTATAGCGATAATAATAATAGTTATAGCGATAATAATAATAGTAATAAGGATAATAATAATAGTTATAAGGATAAAGACAAGAGTAATATGGATATTAATAATACAATAAGGATAATAATAACAGTTATAGCGATAATAATAATAGTAATAAGGGAAATAATAATAAATATCAGGGTAAAGACAAGAGTAATAGGGTTAGTAATAATAGAATAAGTATAATAATAACGGTCCTAGCGATAATAATAATAGTAATAAGGATAATAATAACAGTTATAGTGCTAGTAATAATAGTAATAAGGATAATAATAATAGTTATAGCGATAATAATAATAGTAATAAGGATAAAACTAATAGTTATAAAGATAAAGAGAAATGTAATAGGGATAGTAATAATAGAATAAGTATAATAATAACAGTCATTGCGATAATAATAATAGTAATAAGGATAATAATAATATTTATAGTGCTAATAATAATAGTAATAAGCATAATAATAATAGTTATAAGGATAGAGACAGGAGTAATAGGGATAGTAATAATAGAATAAGGATAATAATAACAGTCATAGCGATAATAATAATAGTAATAAGGATAATAATAATAGTTATAGTGCGAATAATAATAGTAATAAGGATAAACATAATAGTTATAGTGCTAATAATACTAGTAATAAGGATAATAATAACAGTTATAGCGATAATAATAATAGTAATAAGGATAATAATAACAGTTATAGTGCTAGTAATAATAGTAATAAGGATAATAATAATAGTTATAGCGATAATAATAATAGTAATAAGGGAAATAATAATAGTTATATGGATAAAGAGAAGAGTAATTGGGATAGTAATAATAGAATAAGGATAATAATAACAGTCACAGCGATAATAATAATAGTAGTAAGGATAATAATAATAGTTATGGCGATAATAATAATAGTAATAAACATAATAATAATAGTTATAAGGATAGAGACAAGAGTAATAGGGATAGTAATAATAGAATAAGGATAATAATAACAGTCATAGCGATAATAATAATAATACCTATTGTGCTAATAATAATAGTAGTAAGGATAATAATAACAGTCATAGCGATAATAATAATAATACCTATTGTGCTAATAATAATAGCAGTAAGGATAATAATAACAGTTATAGCAATAATAATAATAGTAATAAGGATAATAATAATAGTTATAGCGATAATAATAATTGTAATAAGGGAAATAATAATAATTATCAGGATAAAGACAAGAGTAATAGGGATAGTAATAATAGAATAAGTATAATAATAACAGTCATAGCGATAATAATAATAGTAATAAGGATAATAATAATAGTTATAAGGATAAAGAGAAGAGTAAAAGGGATAGTAATAATAGACTAAGGATAATAATAACAGTCATAGCGATAATAATAATAATAGTAAGGATAATAATAATAGTTATAGCGATAATAATAATAATAATAAGGATAATAATAATAGTTATAAGGATAGAGACAAGAGTAAGAGGGATAGTAATAATAGAATAATGATAATAATAACAGTCATAGCGATAATAATAATAATAGCTATTGTGCTAATAATAATAGTAATAAGGATAATAATAACAGTTATAGCAATAATAATAATAGTAATAAGGATAATAATAATGGTTATAGTGCGAATAATAATAGTAATAAGGATAATAATAATAGTTATAGCGATAATAATAACTGTAATAAGGGAAATAATAATAATTATCAGGATAAAGACAAGAGTAATAGGGATAGTAATAATAGAATAAGTATAATAATAACAGTCATAGCGATAATAATAATAGTAATAAGGATAATAATAATAGTTATAAGGATAAAGACAAGAGTAATAGGGATATTAATACTAGTAATAAGGATAATAATAACAGTTATAGCGATAATAATAATAGTAATAAGGGAAATAATAATTGTTATAAGGATAGAGACAAGAGTAATAGGGATAGTAATAATAGAATAAGGATAATAATAACAGTTATAGCAATAATAATAATAGTAATAAGGATAATAATAATGGTTATAGTGCGAATAATAATAGTAATAAGGATAATAATAATAGTTATAAGGATAAAGACAAGAGTAATAGGGATATTAATACTAGTAATAAGGATAATAATAACAGTTATAGCGATAATAATAATAGTAATAAGGGAAATAATAATTGTTATAAGGATAGAGACAAGAGTAATAGGGATAGTAATAATAGAATAAGGATAATAATAACAGTCATAGCGATAATAATGATAGTTATAGCGATAATAATAATAGTTATAGCGATAATAATAATAGTAATAAGGATAATAATAATAGTTATAAGGATAAAGACAAGAGTAATATGGATATTAATAATACAATAAGGATAATAATAACAGTCATAGCGATAATAATAATAGTTATAGCGATAATAATAATAGTTATAGCGATAATAATAATAGTAATAAGGATAATAATAATAGTTATAGCGATAATAATAATAGTTATAAGGATAAAGACAAGAGTAATAGGGATATTAATAACATAATAAGGATAATAATAACAGTCATAGCGATAATAATAATAGTTATAGCGATAATCATAGTTATAAGGGTAAAGACAAGACTAATAGGGATAGTAATAATAGAATAAGGATAATAATAACAGTCATAGCGATAATAATAATAGTAGTAAGGATAATAATAATAGTTATAGCAATAATAATAATAGTAATGAGAATAATAATAATAGTTATAGCGATAATAATTATAGTAATAAGGATAATAATAATAGTTACAAGGATAAAGACAAGAGTAATAGGGATAGTAATAATAGAATAAGGATAATAATAACAGTCATAGCGATAATAACAATAATAGTGGTAAGGATAATAATAATAGTTAGAGCGATAATAATAATAGTAATAAGGATAATAATAATAGTTATAGCGATAATAATAATAGTAATAAGGATAATAATAATAGTTATAAGGATAAAGACAAGAGGAATAGAGATATTAATAATACAATAAGGATAATAATAACAGTCATAGCGATAATAATAATAGTTATAGCGATAATCATAGTTATAAGGGTAAAGACAAGACTAAGAGGGATAGTAATAATAGAATAAGGATAATAATAACAGTCATAGCGATAATAATAATAATAGTGGTAAGGATAATAATAATAGTTAGAGCGATAATAATAATAGTAATAAGGATAATAATAATAGTTATAGTGCGAATAATAATAGTAATGAGGATAATAATAATAGTTATAGTGCTAGTAATAATAGTAATAAGCATAATAATAATAGTTATAGCGATAATAATAATAGTAATAAGGATAAAACTAATAGTTATAAAGATAAAGAGAAATGTAATAGGGATAGTAATAATAGAATAAGTATAATAATAACAGTCATTGCCATAATAATAATAGTAATAAGGATAATAATAATATTTATAGTGCTAATAATAATAGTAATAAGCATAATAATAATAGTTATAAGGATAGAGACAGGAGTAATACGGATAGTAACAATAGAATAAGGATAAGAATAACAGTTATTGCGATAATAATAATAGTATAAGGATAATAATAATAGTTATAAGGATAAAGACAAGAGTAATAAGGATAGTAACAATAGAATAAGGACAATAATAACAGTTATAGCGATATAAATAATAGTAATAAGCACAAAAATAACAGTTATAGCGATAATAATAATAGTAATAAGGATAATAATAATAGTTATAAGGATAAAGACAAGAGCAATAAGGATAGTAACAATAGAATAAGGATAATAATAACAGTTATAGCGATATTAATAATAGTAATAAGGATAATAATAACAGTCATAGCGATAATAATAATAATAATAATAAAGTTAATAATAATAGTTAAAAGGATAAAGACAAGAATAATAGGGATAATAATAATAGTAATAAGAATACTAATAACAGTTACAGCGATAATAATAATAGTAATAAGGATAATAATAATAGTTAAAAGGATAAAGACAAGAGTAATACGGATAGTAACAATACAATAAGGATAATAATAACAGTTATAGCGATAATAATAATAATAATAAGGATAATAATAATAGTTATAAGGATGAAGACATGAGGAATAGGGATAATAATATTAGTAATAAGAATAATAATAACAGATATAGCGATAATAATAATAGTAATAAGGATAGTAATAATAGTTATCAGGATAAAGACAAGAGGAATACGGATATAACAATAGAATATGGATAATAATAACAGTTATAGCGATAATAATAATAGTAATAACGATTAATAATAATAGTTGTAGCGATAATAATAATAGTAATAAGGATAATAATAACAGTTATAGCGATAATAATAATAGTAATAAGGATAAAGGCAAGAGTAATACGGATGGTAACAATAGAATAAGGATAATAATAACAGTTATAGCGATAATAATAATAATAATAAGGATAATAATAATAGTTATAAGGATGAAGACATGAGGAATAGGGATAATAATAATAGTAATAAGGATAATAATAATAGTTATAGCGATAATAATAATAGTAATAAGAATACTAATAACAGTTATAGCGATAATAATAATAGTAATAAGGATAATAATAATAGTTAAAAGGATAAAGACAAGAGGAATAGAGATAATAATAATAGTAATAGGAATAGGGATAGTAATAATAGTAATAAGGATAAAGGCAAGAGTAATACGGATAATAACAATAGAATAAGGATAATAATAACAGTTATAGCGATAATAATAATAATAATAAGGATAATTATAATAGTTATAAGGATGAAGACATGAGGAATAGGGATAATAATAATAGTAATAAGAATAATAATAACAGTCATAGCGATAATAATAATAGTAATAAGGATAATAATAACAGTTATAGCGATAATAATAATAATAATAAGGATGATAATAATAGTTATAAGGATGAAGACATGTGGAATAGGGATAATAATAATAGTAATAAGAATAATAATAACAGATATAGCGATAATAATAATAGTAATAAGGATAATAATAATAGTTATTAGGATAAAGACAGGTGGAATAAGGATAGTAACAATAGAATAAGGATAATAATAACAGTTACAGCGACAAGAATAATAGTAATAAGGATAATAATAACAGTCATAGCGATAATAATAATAATAATAATAAGGATAATAATAAAAGTTATAAGGATAAAGACAAGAATAATAGGGATAATAATAATAGTAATAAGAATACTAATAACAGTTATAGCGATAATAATAATAGTAATAAGGATAAAGGCAAGAGTAATACGGATAGTAACAATAGAATAAGGATAATAATAACAGTAATAGCGATAATAATAACAATAATAATAATAAGGATAATAATAACAGTATAGCGATAATAATAATAACAGCGAAAGCGATAATAATAATAGTAATAAGGATAATAATTATAGTTATAAGGATAAAGACAAGGATAATAGGGTTAATAATAATAGTGATAAGAATAATAATAACAGCAATAGCGATAATAATAACAATAATAATAATGAGGATAATAATAACAGTATAGCGATAATAATAATAACAGCGAAAGCGATAATAATAATAGTAATAAGGATAATAATTATAGTTATAAGGATAAAGACAAGGATAATAGGGTTAATAATAATAGTGATAAGAATAATAATAACAGTTATAGCTACAAGAATAATAATAATAAAGATAATGATAATAGTTATAAGGATAAAGACATGAGTAATACGGATAGTCGCAATAGAATAAGGATAATAATAACAGTCATAGCGATAATAATAATAATAACAATAAGGATAATAATAATAGTTATAAGGATAAAGACAAGAATAATAGGGATAATAATAATAGTAATAAGAATACTAATAACAGTTACAGCGATAATAATAATAGTAATAAGGATAATAATAAAAGTTAAAAGGATAAAGACAAGATCAATAGAGATAATAATAATAATAGTAATAAGAATAGGGATAGTAATAATAGTAATAGGTATAATAATAACAGTTATAGCGACAATAATAATAGTAATAAGGATAAAGGCAAGAGTAATACGGATGGTAACAATAGAATAAGGATAATAATAACAGTTATAGCGATAATAATAATAATAATAAGGATAATAATAATAGTTATAAGGATAAAGACATGAGGAATAGGGATAATAATAATAGTAATAAGAATAAGAATAACAGTCCTAGCGATAATAATAATAGTAATAAGGATAATAATAACAGTTATAGCGACAATAATAATAGTAATAAGGATAAAGGCAAGAGTTATACGGATAGTAACAATAGAATAAGGATAATAATAACAGTTATAGCGATAATAATAATAATAATAAGCATAATAATAATAGTTATAAGGATGAAGACATGAGGAATAGGGATAATAATAATAGTAATAAGGATAGTAATAATAGTTATAAGGATGAAGACATGAGTAATACGGATGGTAAGAATAGAATAAGGATAATAATAACAGTTATAGCGATAATCATAATAGTAATAAGGATAAAGGCAAGAGTAATACGGATAGCAACAATAGAATAAGGATAACAATAACAGTTATAGCGATAATAATAATAATAATAAGGATAATAATAATAGTTATAAGGATAAAGACAAGAGGAATAGAGATAATAATAATAGTAATAAGGATAATAATAACAGTTATAGCGATAATAATAATAGTAATAACGATTAATAATAATAGTTGTAGCGATAGTAATGATAGTAATAAGGATAATAATAACAGTTATAGCGATAATAATAATAGTAATAAGGATAAAGGCAAGAGTAATACGGATAATAACAATAGAATAAGGATAATAATAACAGTTATAGCGACAATAATAATAATAATAGGGATAATTATAATAGTTATAAGGATGAAGACATGTGGAATAGGGATAATAATAATAGTAATAAGAATAATAATAACAGATATAGCGATAATAATAATAGTAATAACGATTAATAATAATAGTTGTAGCGATAATAATAATAGTAATAAGGATAAAGGCAAGACAAATACGGATGGTAACAATAGAATAAGGATAATAATAACAGTTATAGCGATAATAATAATAACAATAAGAATAATAACAACAGTTATAGCGATAATAATAATAATAATAAGGATGATAATAATAGTTATAAGGATGAAGACATGAGGAATAGGGATAATAATAATAGTAATAAGAATAATAATAACAGTTATAGCGATAATAATAATAGTTACAAGAATAATAATAACTGTTACAGCGATATAAATAATAGTAGTAAGGATAATAATAACAGCTATAGCGATAATAATAATAGTAATAAGGTTAATAATAATAGTTATAAGGATAAAGACAAGAAAAATAGGGATGATAATAATAGTAATAAGAATAATAATAATAGTTATAAGGATAAAGACAAGAGTAATACGGATATAACAATAGAATATGGATAATAATAACAGTTATAGCGATAATAATAATAGTAATAACGATTAATAATAATAGTTGTAGCGATAATAATAATAGTAATAAGGATAATAATAACAGTTATAGCGATAATAATAATAATAATAAGGATAATAATAATAGTTATAAGGATGAAGACATGAGGAATAGAGATAATCATAATAGTAATAAGAATAAGAATAACAGTCCTAGCGATAATAATAATAGTAATAAGGATAATAATAACAGTTATAGCGATAATAATAATAGTAATAAGGATAAACTCAAGAGTAATACGGATAGTAACAATAGAATAAGGATAAAAATAATAATAGTTATAGCGATAATAATAATAGTAATAAGGATAATAATAACAGTTATAAGGATAAAGACTAGAGTAATACGGATATAACAATAGAATATGGATAATAATAACAGTTATAGCGATAATAATAATAGTAATAACGATTAATAATTATAGTTGTATCGATAATAATAATAACAATAAGGATAATAATAATAGTTATAAGAATGAAGACATGAGGAATAGGGATAATAATAATATTAATAAGAATAATAATAACAGTTATAGCGATAATAATAATAATAATAAGGATGATAATAATAGTTATAAGGATGAAGACATGAGGAATAGGGATAATAATAATAGTAATAAGAATAATAATAACAGATATAGCGATAATGATAATAGTAATAAGGATACTAATAATAGTTATCAGGATAAAGACAAGAGGAATAAGGATAGTAACAATAGAATAAGGATAATAATAACAGTTATAGAGATAATAATAATAGTAATAAGGATAAAGGCAAGAGTAATACGGATATAACAATAGAATATGGATAATAATAACAGTTATAGCGATAATAATAATAGTAAAAAGGATAAACGCAAGAGTAATACGGATGGTAACAATAGAATAAGGATAATAATAACAGTTATAGCGATAATAATAATAATAATAAGGATAATAATAATAGTTATAAGGATGAAGCCATGAGGAATAGGGATAATAATAATAGTAATAAGAATAAGAATAACAGTCCTAGCGATAATAATAATAGTAATAAGCATAATAATAACAGTTATAGCGATAATAATAATAGTAATAAGGATAAACTCAAGAGTAATACGGATAGTAACAATAGAATAAGGATAATAATAACAGTTATAGCGATAATAATAATAATAATAAGGATAATAATAATAGTTATAAGGATAAAGACAAGAGGAATAGAGATAATAATAATAGTAATAAGGATAATAATAACAGTTATAGCGATAATAATAATAGTAATAACGATTAATAATAATAGTTGTAGCGATAGTAATGATAGTAATAAGGATAATAATAACAGTTATAGCGATAATAATAATAGTAATAAGGATAAAGGCAAGAGTAATACGGATAATAACAATAGAATAAGGATAATAATAACAGTTATAGCGACAATAATAATAATAATAGGGATAATTATAATAGTTATAAGGATGAAGACATGTGGAATAGGGATAATAATAATAGTAATAAGAATAATAATAACAGATATAGCGATAATAATAATAGTAATAACGATTAATAATAATAGTTGTAGCGATAATAATAATAGTAATAAGGATAAAGGCAAGACAAATACGGATGGTAACAATAGAATAAGGATAATAATAACAGTTATAGCGATAATAATAATAACAATAAGGATAATAATAATAGTTATAAGAATGAAGACATGAGGAATAGGGATAATAATAATAGTAATAAGAATAATAATAACAGTTATAGCGATAATAATAATAATAATAAGGATGATAATAATAGTTATAAGGATGAAGACATGAGGAATAGGGATAATAATAATAGTAATAAGAATAATAATAACAGTTATAGCGATAATAATAATAGTTACAAGAATAATAATAACTGTTACAGCGATATAAATAATAGTAGTAAGGATAATAATAACAGCTATAGCGATAATAATAATAGTAATAAGGTTAATAATAATAGTTATAAGGATAAAGACAAGAAAAATAGGGATGATAATAATAGTAATAAGAATAATAATAATAGTTATAAGGATAAAGACAAGAGTAATACGGATATAACAATAGAATATGGATAATAATAACAGTTATAGCGATAATAATAATAGTAATAACGATTAATAATAATAGTTGTAGCGATAATAATAATAGTAATAAGGATAATAATAACAGTTATAGCGATAATAATAATAGTAATAAGGATAAAGACAAGAGTAATACGGATATAACAATAGAATATGGATAATAATAACAGTTATAGCGATAATAATAATAGTAATAACGATTAATAATAATAGTTGTAGCGATAGAAATAATAGTAATAAGGATAATAATAACAGTTATAGCGATAATAATGATAGTAATAAGGATAATAATAATAGTTATAGCGATAATAATAATAGTAATAAGAATAATAATAACAGATATAGCGATAATGATAATAGTAATAAGGATACTAATAATAGTTATCAGGATAAAGACAAGAGGAATAAGGATAGTAACAATAGAATAAGGATAATAATAACAGTTATAGGGATAATAATAATAGTAATAAGGATAAAGGCAAGAGTAATACGGATATAACAATAGAATATGGATAATAATAACAGTTATAGCGATAATAAAAATAGTAAAAAGGATAAACGCAAGAGTAATACGGATGGTAACAATAGAATAAGGATAATAATAACAGTTATAGCGATAATAATAATAATAATAAGGATAATAATAATAGTTATAAGGATGAAGCCATGAGGAATAGGGATAATAATAATAGTAATAAGGATAGTAATAATAGTTATAAGGATGAAGACATGAGTAATACGGATGGTAAGAATAGAATAAGGATAATAATAACAGTTATAGCGATAATCATAATAGTAATAAGGATAAAGGCAAGAGTAATACGGATAGCAACAATAGAATAAGGATAACAATAACAGTTATAGCGATAATAATAATAATAATAAGGATAATAATAATAGTTATAAGGATAAAGACAAGAGGAATAGAGATAATAATAATAGTAATAAGGATAATAATAACAGTTATAGCGATAATAATAATAGTAATAAGGATAAAGGCAAGAGTAATACGGATAATAACAATAGAATAAGGATAATAATAACAGTTATAGCGACAATAATAATAATAATAGGGATAATTATAATAGTTATAAGGATGAAGACATGTCGAATAGGGATAATAATAATAGTAATAAGAATAATAATAACAGATATAGCGATAATAATAATAGTAATAAGGATAGTAATAATAGTTATCAGGATAAAGACAAGAGTAATACGGATAGTAACAATAGAATAAGGATAATAATAACAGTTACAGCGACAAGAATAATAGTAATAAGGATAAAGACAAGAGGAATAAGGATAGTAACAATAGAATAAGGATAATAATAACAGTTATAGCGATAATAATAATAGTAATAAGGATAAAGGCAAGAGTAATACGGATGGTAACAATAGAATAAGGATAATAATAACAGTTATAGCGATAATAATAATAATAATAAGGATAATAATAATAGTTATCAGGATAAAGACAAGAGTAATACGGATAGTAACAATAGAATAAGGATAATAATAATAGTTACAGCGACGAGAATAATAGTAATAAGGATAAAAATAATAATAGTTATAGCGATAATAATAATAGTAATAAGGATAATAATAATAGTTATAGAGATAATAATAATAGTAATAATGATAATAATAATAGTTATAAGGATAAAGCCAAGAGGAATACGGATATAACAATAGAATATGGATAATAATAACAGTTATAGCGATAATAATAATAGTAATAACGATTAATAATAATAGTTATAGCGATAATAATAATAATAATAAGGATTATAATAATAGTTATAAGGATAAAGACAAGAAAAATAGGGATGATAATAATAATAATAAGAATAATAATAACAGTTATAGCGATAATAAAAATAGTTACAAGAATAATAATAACTGTTACAGCGATATAAATAATAGTAGTAAGGATAATAATAACAGCTATAGCGATAATAATAATAGTAATAAGGTTAATAATAACAGTTATAGCGATAATAATAATAATAATAAGGATAATAATAATAGTTATAAGGATGAAGACATGAGGAATAGAGATAATCATAATAGTAATAAGAATAAGAATAACAGTCCTAGCGATAATAATAATAGTAATAAGGATAATAATAACAGTTATAAGGATAAAGACTAGAGTAATACGGATATAACAATAGAATATGGATAATAATAACAGTTATAGCGATAATAATAATAGTAATAACGATTAATAATAATAGTTGTAGCGATAATAATAATAGTAATAAGGATAAAGGCAAGAGTAATACGGATGGTAACAATAGAATAAGGATAATAATAACAGTTATAGCGATAATAATAATAACAATAAGGATAATAATAATAGTTATAAGAATGAAGACATGAGGAATAGGGATAATAATAATAGTAATAAGAATAATAATAACAGTTATAGCGATAATAATAATAATAATAAGGATGATAATAATAGTTATAAGGATGAAGACATGAGGAATAGGGATAATAATAATAGTAATAAGAATAATAATAACAGTTATAGCGATAATAATAATAGTTACAAGAATAATAATAACTGTTACAGCGATATAAATAATAGTAGTAAGTATAATAATAACAGCTATAGCGATAATAATAATAGTAATAAGGTTAATAATAATAGTTATAAGGATAAAGACAAGAAAAATAGGGATGATAATAATAGTAATAAGAATAATAATAATAGTTATAAGGATAAAGACAAGAGTAATACGGATATAACAATAGAATATGGATAATAATAACAGTTATAGCGATAATAATAATAGTAATAACGATTAATAATAATAGTTGTAGCGATAATAATAATAGTAATAAGGATAATAATAACAGTTATAGCGATAATAATAATAGTAATAAGGATAAAGGCAAGAGTAATACGGATGGTAACAATAGAATAAGGATAATAATAACAGTTATAGCGATAATAATACTAATAATAAGGATAATAATAATAGTTATAAGGATGAAGACATGAGGAATAGGGATAATAATAATAGTAATAAGAATAATAATAACAGTCATAGCGATAATAATAATAGTAATAAGGATAATAATAACAGTTATAGCGATAATAACAATAGTAATAAGGATAAACTCAAGAGTAATACGGATAGTAACAATAGAATAAGGATAATAATAACAGTTATAGCGATAATAATAATAATAATAAGGATGATAATAATAGTTATAAGGATGAAGACATGTGGAATAGGGATAATAATAATAGTAATAAGAATAATAATAACAGATATAGCGATAATAATAATAGTAATAAGGATAGTAATAATAGTTATCAGGATAAAGACAAGAGTAATACGGATAGTAACAGTAGAATAAGGATAATAATAACAGTTACAGCGACAAGAATAATGGTAATAAGGATAAAGACAAGAGGAATAAGGATAGTAACAATAGAATAAGGATAATAATAACAGTTATAGCGATAATAATAATAATAATAAGGATAATAATAATAGTTATAAGGATGAAGACATGAGGAATAGGGATAATAATAATAGTAATAAGAATAATAATAACAGTTATAGCGATAATAATAATAATAATAAGGATGATAATAATAGTTATAAGGATGAAGACATGAGGAATAGGGATAATAATAATAGTAATAAGAATAATAATAACAGATATAGCGATAATGATAATAGTAATAAGGATACTAATAATAGTTATCAGGATAAAGACAAGAGGAATAAGGATAGTAACAATAGAATAAGGATAATAATAACAGTTATAGAGATAATAATAATAGTAATAAGGATAAAGGCAAGAGTAATACGGATATAACAATAGAATATGGATAATAATAACAGTTATAGCGATAATAATAATAGTAAAAAGGATAAACGCAAGAGTAATACGGATGGTAACAATAGAATAAGGATAATAATAACAGTTATAGCGATAATAATAATAATAATAGGGATAATTATAATAGTTATAAGGATGAAGACATGTGGAATAGGGATAATAATAATAGTAATAAGAATAATAATAACAGATATAGCGATAATAATAATAGTAATAAGGATAGTAATAATAGTTATCAGGATAAAGACAAGAGTAATACGGATAGTAACAATAGAATAAGGATAATAATAACAGTTACAGCGACAAGAATAATAGTAATAAGGATAAAGACAAGAGGAATAAGGATAGTAACAATAGAATAAGGATAATAATAACATTTATAGCGATAATAATAATAATAATAAGGATAATAATAATAGTTATAAGGATGAAGACATGAGGAATAGGGATAATAATAATAGTAATAAGAATAATAATAACAGTTATAGCGATAATAATAATAATAATAAGGATGATAATAATAGTTATAAGGATGAAGACATGAGGAATAGGGATAATAATAATAGTAATAAGAATAATAATAACAGTTATAGCGATAATAAAAATAGTTACAAGAATAATAATAACTGTTACAGCGATATAAATAATAGTAGTAAGGATAATAATAACAGCTATAGCGATAATAATAATAGTAATACGGTTAATAATAACAGTTATAGCGATAATAATAATAATAATAAGGATAATAATAATAGTTATAAGGATGAAGACATGAGGAATAGAGATAATCATAATAGTAATAAGAATAAGAATAACAGTCCTAGCGATAATAATAATAGTAATAAGGATAATAATAACAGTTATAGCGATAATAATAATAGTAATAAGGATAAACTCAAGAGTAATACGGATAGTAACAATAGAATAAGGATAAAAATAATAATAGTTATAGCGATAATAATAATAGTAATAAGGATAATAATAACAGTTATAAGGATAAAGACTAGAGTAATACGGATATAACAATAGAATATGGATAATAATAACAGTTATAGCGATAATAATAATAGTAATAACGATTAATAATAATAGTTGTAGCGATAATAATAATAGTAATAAGGATAAAGGCAAGAGTAATACGGATGGTAACAATAGAATAAGGATAATAATAACAGTTATAGCGATAATAATAATAACAATAAGGATAATAATAATAGTTATAAGAATGAAGACATGAGGAATAGGGATAATAATAATAGTAATAAGAATAATAATAACAGTTATAGCGATAATAATAATAGTTACAAGAATAATAATAACTGTTACAGCGATATAAATAATAGTAGTAAGGATAATAATAACAGCTATAGCGATAATAATAATAGTAATAAGGTTAATAATAATAGTTATAAGGATAAAGACAAGAAAAATAGGGATGATAATAATAGTAATAAGAATAATAATAATAGTTATAAGGATAAAGACAAGAGTAATACGGATATAACAATAGAATATGGATAATAATAACAGTTATAGCGATAATAATAATAGTAATAACGATTAATAATAATAGTTGTAGCGATAATAATAATAGTAATAAGGATAATAATAACAGTTATAGCGATAATAATAATAGTAATAAGGATAAAGGCAAGAGTAATACGGATGGTAACAATAGAATAAGGATAATAATAACAGTTATAGCGATAATAATACTAATAATAAGGATAATAATAATAGTTATAAGGATGAAGACATGAGGAATAGGGATAATAATAATAGTAATAAGAATAATAATAACAGTCATAGCGATAATAATAATAGTAATAAGGATAATAATAACAGTTATAGCGATAATAACAATAGTAATAAGGATAAACTCAAGAGTAATACGGATAGTAACAATAGAATAAGGATAATAATAACAGTTATAGCGATAATAATAATAATAATAAGGATAATAATAATAGTTATAAGGATGAAGACATGAGGAATAGGGATAATAATAATAGCAATAAGAATAATAATAACAGATATAGCGATAATGATAATAGTAATAAGGATACTAATAATAGTTATCAGGATAAAGACAAGAGGAATAAGGATAGAAACAATAGAATAAGGATAATAATAACAGTTATAGAGATAATAATAATAGTAATAAGGATAAAGGCAAGAGTAATACGGATAGCAACAATAGAATAAGGATAACAATAACAGTTATAGCGATAATAATAATAATAATAAGGATAATAATAATAGTTATAAGGATAAAGACAAGAGGAATAGAGATAATAATAATAGTAATAAGGATAGTAATAATAGTTATAAGGATAAAGACAAGAGGAATACGGATATAACAATAGAATATGGATAATAATAACAGTTATAGCGATAATAATAATAGTAATAACGATTAATAATAATAGTTGTAGCGATAATAATAATAGTAATAAGGATAATAATAACAGTTATAGCGATAATAATAATAGTAATAAGAATAATAATAACAGTTATAGCGATATAAATAATAGTAATAAGGATAATAATAATAGTTATAAGGATAAAGACAAGAGTAATACGGATATAACAATAGAATATGATTAATAATAACAGTTATAGCGATAATAATAATAGTAATAACGATTAATAATAATAGTTGTAGTGATAGTAATAATAGTAATAAGGATAATAATAACCGTTATAGCGATAATAATAATAACAATAAGGATAATAATAATAGTTATAAGAATGAAGACATGAGGAATAGGGATAATAATAATAGTAATAATGTTGGAGTCCAACCTAATTTATGGCAGGGACTAAGGGTCTCGAGAGGTGACGAAAAGCAGTTTTCTTTGGACTCTTAGTTTCGCCTTGGGTCCAACTTTCGCCCACTCTGGCTCTCGTCTTCCCCTTCCCCAGGGAAGCGCGCTAAGGGCGCACGGGAAGGGAAGGTTACGAGGAAAGCGAATATTTTCCAGTCATCCAGTTTACCAAAAATCGTGTACCAGATTAGTTGGTACAATCATTCAGTTCAGCAAAGATCATCTACCAGATTAGTTGGTACAATCAGTTAGTTCAGTAAAAACAGTCTACCAGATTAGTTGGTACAATCACTTAGATCAGAAAAGATAGTCACCCACATTACAGATTGTAATTAATACTTTTTTCACACACACACATTTACACATATTACATACGACACCACACACTAAAGACAATAAATAGCTATATCTAAATCACTTTAGAGTTAATTGTTCCCAGTTCAGATATTGGGTGGTCCTTCGAGCTTTAGACGGCACTACTGTGCATATATTTCAAAGGAGTGATTAGACCGCGCTCCTTAACATTTGGTCCTTCGAGCCGGATGTGACACGAAGGAAAGACGATAGTATTGCCAGTGCATTGGTGATAATCAGTGATTCATCACATTGGGGCTATTCGTCATAATTAGAAAAACTCAGTTAGTAAAAGTGTAGTGGTGGACAGAACAATTATACATAGAAGTGTGTGTGTACATCGAAAGAAGTCTAAGAACAGTCCTGTGGGAGGACTTGACACGTTGAAGAGAATTTCGCGGAGACAACAGCAGCGATCAGGTTACTGGAGGTCGCCGACGGAACTCATTCGACAATCAGTAAGAAGCAGAGGCAAGCAGAGGCAAGCAGAACATTCATCAGGTTCGAGGTGCCGAAGATCATCTTTGAAGATTACAAGAAAGAAGATCTTCCAAGGCTGAACGAGACTGTCTGAGGACGGATTGGGCAGTACATCGCTGGTCTGGACAATCAGGTGCAGTAAGCGTCGTCCGATCACACTCCTTCAAGCAGTAAGTCCGATTTTTCCTTGTTCTATTTGCGTCAAAAAATACCAGTATGGATTCAGAATTAAAATCTTTGATTTCTGAGCGCGGGACCATAAAGGCGGCATTAACGCGGTTCAATACATTTTTTAAGGAGTCTGGGTCATCTACCCCTGTTAGAGCGCTCAAAAAGAGATTAGAAGCGAATACTGCTTTATATGATAAATTTAATAAAGTTCAGACAAGGATAGAGACATTAGTGTCAGGGACAGAGTTAGAGGCAACACATGTAGCAGAAAGGGATCAATTTGAGAACATCTATTTTAATTTAATCGCGCAAGTCGAAGAGTATATTGAGGGTGCCTCCGGTGTGCAGTCTAGATCAGCAGACGCCGTCGCTGGCCGCTCAGGTACGCCGAGTACAATTGCCGACCCGCAACCTGCTGTGACTTTGCCTACTATTCAGTTGCCGTCATTTGACGGCAATTATAGCGATTGGATCAGGTTTCGAGACACTTTCACCTCATTAATCCATTCAAATGAGTCACTTTCCAAAGTTCAGAAATTTTATTATTTAAATTCAGCGCTTAAGGGTTCCGCAGCCCGTGTAATAAGATCATTAGGGGTATCGGAAACGAATTATAAGCTGGCATGGGACGTACTGAAAGCGAGGTACGAAAATACAGGTGCGTTAAAGCGACATCATGTGAATGCGTTGTTGGATTTGCCGACACTACAAAGAAACTCTCAAATTTCAATGCGCGAGTTTATTGACGATGCAACGAACCATTTAATAGCGTTGCGGGCATTACGAATCAGCGTAGATGCTTGGGACCCTCTAATTGTTCCAATTTTATCCCGGAAATTAGATTTAGTCTCTTCCAGGGATTGGGAAAAGCGTGTAGCTTCAGCTTCCGGGGACATTACTTTTAAAATGTTTGCGGAATTTTTAGAAGAGAGGTCCAATTATTTAGAAAATGTTGCAGCTAATAATCAGATAGTAGGAAATCGGTCAGAAACAAATACACAAACCTCGACCACGCGTAAACCGCCGCGTATAGCATCGCATATAGTTAATGAGGTCCCGAAATGTTCTTGCTGTCAGGCAGATCATCCGTTACATAGCTGCGAGAAATTCAAGAAAATGAACGTTAGGGAAAGATCGAGGCATGTTATGGAAGCGCGACGATGTTTCAATTGTTTGCAGACGGGGCACAGAGTTCAATCTTGCACCCGTAATCATTGTAGATTATGTAAAGGGAAACACAATATATTATTGCATCGCGACGATATACACTCAGGTCCATCAGGTTCAGAAAACAAATCAGAAACGGGAAAATTAGAATTAGCTAAATCACCAGTACCGAAATCAGATGTTACAAATCCTGAGGTAACATTATCGTGCGTATCAGATTTCCAAAATGAATTCTCCCAACATACAATCCTCGCGACGGCAATAGTTTCAGTTAAAGATAGGAATGGCCATAACCATGATTGCAGAATACTCTTAGATTCGGGTTCACAAGCCAATTTTATAACGAATGCATTTTGCGAACGGGTAGGACTTCAGTTATCACCATTTGAAGCTGAAATTTCATTATTAGGTTCCTTTGTTAAATTAATTAAAGGAAAATCCGAAGTTCATATACGGTCGAATTATAACAACTTTCAAATTAGTATTCCGTGTTATTCAGTTAAAAAAATCACAGATGACATGCCTAACTTTCCAATTCAAAAATCTGCAATTTTAGTACCCTCGAATATTACGTTAGCCGATCCGAAATTTTATGAAAGTAGACAAATAGACATGCTTGTCGGGGCAGGCATATTCTGGAAACTCCTTTGTGTAGGACAACAAAGAGCGGGTCCCAACGTTACTTGGCAAAAGACCCACTTCGGTTGGGTTCTTGGAGGAGTTTTGACTTGGCCAAAGGGCAACGATTTAACGATATCCAGATGTCACTTAATGACAAGCAACAATTTGCACGAACAATTAGAAAAGTTTTGGAAGGTCGAGGAGTTGGGCTCAGAACCTAACAATAGTTTAGATGAGTGCGAAACACATTTCACAGAAACCACTCGTAGGGACATTGACGGGCGGTATATTGTTCAGATTCCCTTTTTAGACACTGTCAATAATTTAGGAGAGTCCTTTCAACAAGCTGAAAAACGTTTGCGTGCTTTAGAAAGGCGATTTAGAAAACAGCCAGTATTGAGAGAACACTATATTAGTTTTATGAGAGAGTATGAAGACCTGAATCATATGACCCGAATCAGCGAGTCAGATGATAAACCTGCGTATTATCTTCCGCATCATGCAGTATCGAAAGAAACTAGCACAACCACAAAAGTACGTGTTGTGTTTGATGGATCTGCCAAGTCAACAACCGGTTTGTCACTTAATGATGTTCAGAGAATAGGTCCAGTAGTTCAAAGCGATTTAGTTACAATTCTCCTTAGATTTAGAACATATAAGTATGTCTTGTCTGCTGACATTACCAAAATGTACAGACAAATTTTAATAGAGCCATCACATCGTAGATTTCAGCGTATTCTATGGAGAGAGAACCCTGATCAGCCAGTTAGTATCTACGAGCTTAATACCGTCACATACGGTACTGCCTCTGCTCCGTTTTTAGCAACGCGCGCCTTGCGTCAAGTAGGATTAGATAATTTAGAAGATTCTCCAAATGCAAGCAGGGTCATTATGAATGATTTTTATGTAGACGACCTCTTGACGGGCGCGGAAACATCTTCGGGTATACGGCAATTAAAGGACGAATTGTCCACAATATTAGAAAGCGCAGGGTTTCCATTGCGGAAATGGGCTACAAATTGCCCACTCATTGAGGAAGGAAATTTAAACGTGGATGTAAATAAAGAACTTGCAGCTGAAAAGGACCCAAAGACTCTCGGGTTGATTTGGGCAGTTAGGGCAGACACGTTACAATGGTCAGTTGCCTCTTCAAATTCAACACGGGTCACTAAGGCCTGTTATTATACAGGCGAAAATACTTATGCAGAAACTATGGCAGCTCAAAACAGGATGGGACGAATCCGTGTCCCAAGAATTATATTTAGAATGGTTACAGTATAGATCAAAATTAGGACAGTTAGTTGATTTACGAGTTCCGCGGTGCAGTATTATAAGTAAATACAATAGAATAGAATTACACGGATTTTCAGACGCCTCTCAGGATGCATACGGGGCATGCGTTTATTTAAGATCTGAAATAGAACCAGGTCATTGGGAAGTCCGATTATTATGTGCAAAATCTAGAGTTGCACCCTTGCGATCAATTTCTTTACCGCGATTAGAGTTGTGCGCAGCGTTAGTTTTAGTTCGTCTAATTAAGAAGGTAAAGGAATCGTTATCATTAAAATTATCAGGTGAAAGATTTTGGACGGATTCGATGATTGTAATAGCCTGGTTAAATAGTTCACCGAATAGGTGGAAAACTTTTGTAGCGAATAGAGTTGCAGAAATTCATAGTGTGACATCCAGAGACAGCTGGAGTCATGTTCAATCTTTAGATAATCCAGCAGATATAATATCTAGAGGGACAACTCCTGATAAGCTAGCGGCGAGCAGTCTTTGGTGGTCAGGACCTGCCTGGTTGTCAGAGGATGCTGGTTGTTGGCCAATATCAAGAAATAGTATTACAGAAGCTCCAGAAGTTCGACTCATTAAAACCTCATTTATAGTATCGGAGGTCACTAAATACTCCATGTTTCAGAAATATTCCGATTATTCTAAGTTATTGCGGGTAGTTGCGTACTGTTTAAGGTTTATCAGTAGATTAGTTAAAAAAGAGACATGCCAGGGCAATATAACGTGTGGAGAAATGAATCGTGCGAAAGAGACAATAATCAAGTTAGTTCAGGCAGAAGTTTTCCACGACGAATTAATAGATCTCAAAAAAGGTAAAATGGTCAAAAAAGGGAGTTCATTATATTCACTTAGTCCATTCCTGGATGAGCGAGAATTAATTAGGGTGGGCGGTAGACTCCACAACGCTTCCATAGAATATAATAAAAAACATCCACTTGTTTTGCCCGCTAGACATCAGTTTTCGGACCTCGTAATCAGATACGAACATGCCAGATTATTACACGCTGGCCCTCAGCAGGTATTAGGTTCATTGCGGGAATCAGTTTGGTTAATAAATGCAAAAAATAACGTGAAACGCATAATAAGGTCTTGTGTCAGGTGTTTCCGGGTTAGGCCACGCGACACACAATGCTCGATGGGTCAATTACCTGCGTCTCGGGTGACTCCGGCACGGCCATTTACGACCAGCGGAGTTGACTACGCAGGTCCCTTTTTGACAAAGGAACGAACTAGAAGTAAGATTATTGTTAAGGCCTATATGTGTATTTTTGTGTGCTTTGCCACGAAGGCGGTACATATTGAGCTTGCCTCAGATTTGAGCACGGAGGCATTCTTAAATTGTTTTCGGCGTTTTATAGCTCGACGCGGTAGATGTAAGTGTATAGTATCAGATAATGCTACCAATTTTGTAGGGGCACGCAATCAGTTTAAGGAATTAGAACTTTTACTTAAAGATCAGAAGCACAATAATAGTATTTCTCAATTTTTATTAAAAGAAGGTATCGAGTGGAAATTTATTCCTCCACAGGCACCACACTTTGGTGGGCTGTGGGAAAGTGCGGTCAAATCCGCAAAGTATCATGTAAAGCGGATAATTGGGGAACAAAGATTAACATTCGAAGAATTGTACACATTTTTGACGCAGGTAGAATCATGCTTGAATTCCCGTCCCATTAGTCCTCTATCCACAGATCCACACGATATGAATCCTTTGACTCCAGGTCATTTTTTGATCGGCGACGCTCTGTGCGCGTTGCCTGACAGCGATTTGAGGGACGTTGCTGTGAACCGTCTAGATCGCTACCAATTGATTCAGCAGATGTTTCAGCATTTCTGGCAACGGTGGCACAAGGAATATCTGCATCAAATGCAACAGAGATACAAATGGCGTACCACTCCACAGCAGCAGCCAATTGAGGGAACGTTGGTCATCGTAAAGGAAGATAACTCTCCTCCGTTGCGATGGTGTCTTGGTCGAGTCATGCAGACACACAAGGGAAAAGATGGAGTGATACGTGTTGTCACCGTCAAGACAGCAGATGCCACATACAAACGTCCCATAACAAAACTTTGTATATTACCAATAGATGATAATGTAAACAACACACACACAAATCTAGATAGTTAGGTATATAGAGGAATTAGTTCATTGTTTCATATATATGTATAATAGTAGTTCAAAATCATATCTGTATTTTGTGTATTACTTGTTAGATTAGTTGAAATTATGCGATGTACATTTTTAGTTAGTAAAGATTAGGGTTATCTTTAGTTTGATCAGATTAGCTGTAAACTATAGGTAACTTAGGATAAGTTTATTTAGGGTTGTAGTAAATAAATTGAACGATTAGCCGTTCAAGGTGGGCGGAATGTTGGAGTCCAACCTAATTTATGGCAGGGACTAAGGGTCTCGAGAGGTGACGAAAAGCAGTTTTCTTTGGACTCTTAGTTTCGCCTTGGGTCCAACTTTCGCCCACTCTGGCTCTCGTCTTCCCCTTCCCCAGGGAAGCGCGCTAAGGGCGCACGGGAAGGGAAGGTTACGAGGAAAGCGAATATTTTCCAGTCATCCAGTTTACCAAAAATCGTGTACCAGATTAGTTGGTACAATCATTCAGTTCAGCAAAGATCATCTACCAGATTAGTTGGTACAATCAGTTAGTTCAGTAAAAACAGTCTACCAGATTAGTTGGTACAATCACTTAGATCAGAAAAGATAGTCACCCACATTACAGATTGTAATTAATACTTTTTTCACACACACACATTTACACATATTACATACGACACCACACACTAAAGACAATAAATAGCTATATCTAAATCACTTTAGAGTTAATTGTTCCCAGTTCAGATATTGGGTGGTCCTTCGAGCTTTAGACGGCACTACTGTGCATATATTTCAAAGGAGTGATTAGACCGCGCTCCTTAACAAATAAGAATAAGAATAACAGTCCTAGCGATAATAATAATAGTAATAAGGATAATAATAACAGTTATAGCGATAATAATAATAGTAATAAGGATAAACTCAAGAGTAATACGGATAGTAACAATAGAATAAGGATAATAATAATAGTTATAAGGATAATAATAATAGTAATAAGGATAATAATAATAGTTATAAGGATAAAGACAAGAGTAATACGGATATAACAATAGAATATGGATAATAATAACAGTTATAGCGATAATAATAATAGTAATAACGATTAATAATAATAGTTGTAGCGATAGTAATAATAGTAATAAGGATAATAATAACAGTTATAGCGATAATAATGATAGTAATAAGGATAATAATAATAGTTATAGCGATAATAATAATAGTAATAAGGATAATAATAATAGTTATAAGGTTAAAGAAAAGAGTAATACGGATATAACAATAGAATAAGGATAATAATAACAGTTATAGCGATAATAATAATAGTAATAAGGATAAACGCAAGAGTAATACGGATGGTAACAATAGAATAATGATAATAATAACAGTTATAGCGATAATAATAATAATAATAAGGATAATAATAATAGTTATAAGGATGAAGACATGAGGAATAGGGATAATAATAATAGTAATAAGAATAAGAATAACAGTCCTAGCGATAATAATAATAGTAATAAGGATAATAATAACAGTTATAGCGATAATAATAATAGTAATAAGGATAAACTCAAGAGTAATACGGATAGTAACAATAGAATAAGGATAATAATAATAGTTATAAGGATAATAATAATAGTAATAAGGATAATAATAATAGTTATCAGGATAAAGACAAGAGGAATAAGGATAGTAACAATAGAATAAGGATAATAATAACAGTTATAGCGATAATAATAATAGTAATAAGGATAAAGGCAAGAGTAATACGGATGGTAACAATAGAATAAGGATAATAATAACAGTTAAAGCGATAATAATAATAATAATAAGGATAATAATAATAGTTATAAGGATGAAGACATGAGGAATAGGGATAATAATAATAGTAATAAGAATAATAATAACAGTCATAGCGATAATAATAATAGTAATAAGGATAGGAATAATAGTTGTCAGGATAAAGACAAGAGTAATACGGATTGTAGCAATAGAATAAGGATAATAATAACAGTTATAGCGATATTAATAATAGTAATAAGGATAATAATAACAGTCATAGCGATAATAATAATAATAATAATAAGGTTAATAATAATAGTTAAAAGGCTAAAGACAAGAGGAATAGAGATAATAATAATAGTAATAGGAATAGGGATAGTAATAATAGTAATAGGTATAATAATAACAGTTATAGCGATAATCATAATAGTTATAAGGATAAAGGCAAGAGTAATACGGCTAGTAACAATAGAATAAGGATAATAATAACAGTTATAGCGATAATAATAATAGTAATAAGAATAATAATAATAGTTGTAGCGATAATAATAATAGTAATAAGGATAATAATAATAGTTATAAGGATAAAGACAAGAGAAATACGGATAATAATAATAGTAATAAGAATAATTATAACAGTAATAATGATAATAATAACATTCAAAGCGATAATAATGATAGTAAGATGTATACGAATAATAGATATAAGGATAAAGACAAGAGTAATACGGATATAACAATAGAATAAGGATAATAATAACAGTTATAGCGATAATAATAATAGTAATAAGGATAATAGTAACAGTCATAGCGATAATAATAATAATAATAATAAGGATAATAATAATAGTTATAAGGATGAAGACATGAGGAATAGGGATAATAATAATAGTAATAAGAATAATAATAACAGTTATAGCGATAATAATAATAATAATAATAACGATAATAATAATATTTATAGCGACAATAATAATAGTAATATGGATAATAATAATAATAGTTATAGCGATAATAATAATAGTAATAATTATAATAATAATATTTATAAGGATAAAAACAAGAGGAATAAGGATAGTAACAATAGAATAAGGATAATAATAACAGTTATAGCGATAATAATGATAGTAATAAGGATAATAGTAACAGTGATAGCGATAATAATAATAATAATAAGGATAATAATAATAGCTATAAGGATAAAGACAAGAATGATAGGGATAATAATAATAGTAATAAGAATACTAATAACAGTTATAGCGATAATAATAATAGTAATAAGGATAATAATAATAGTTAAAAGGATAACGACAAGAGGAATAGAGATAATAATAATAGTAATAGGAATAGGGATAGTAATAATAGTAATAGGTATAATAATAACAGTTACAGCGATAATAATAATAGTAATAAGGATAAAGGCAAGAGTAATACGGACAGTAACAATAGAATAAGGATAATAATAACAGTTATAGCGATAATAATAATAATAATAAGGATAATAATAATGGTTATAAGGATGAAGACATGAGGAATAGCGATAATAATAATAGTAATAAGAATAATAATAACAGTTACAGCGACAATAATAATAGTAATAAGGATAAAGGCAAGAGGAATAAGGATAGTAACAATAGAAGAAGGATAATAATAACAGTTATAGCGATATTAATAATAGTAATAAGGATAAAGGCAAGAGTAATACGGCTAGTAACAATAGAATAAGGATAATAATAACAGTTATAGCGATAATAATAATAACAGCGATAGCGATAATAATAATAATAATAAGGATGATAATAATAGTTATAAGGATGAAGACATGAGGAATAGGGATAATAATAATAGTAATAAGAATAATAATAACAGTTATAGCGATAATAATAATAGTAATAAGGATAGTAATAATAGTTGTCAGCATAAAGACAAGAGTAATACGGATTGTAACAATAGAATAAGGATAATAATAACAGTTACAGCGATATTAATAATAGTAATAAGGATAATAATAACAGTCATAGCGATAATAATAATAATAATAAGGATGATAATAATAGTTATAAGGATGAAGACATGAGGAATAGGGATAATAATAATAGTAATAAGAATAATAATAACAGTTATAGCGATAATAATAATAGTAATAAGGATAGTAATAATAGTTGTCAGCATAAAGACAAGAGTAATACGGATTGTAACAATAGAATAAGGATAATAATAACAGTTACAGCGATATTAATAATAGTAATAAGGATAATAATAACAGTCATAGCGATAATAATAATAATAATAATAAGAAGGTTAATAATAATAGTTAAAAGGATAAAGACAAGAGGAATGGGGATAATAAAAATAGTAATAGGAATAGGGATAGTAATAATAGTAATAGGAATAATAATAACAGTTATAGCAATAATCATAATAGTTGTAAGGATAAAGACAAGAGGAATAAGGATAGTAACAATAGGATAAGGATAATAATAACAGTTATAGCGATAATAATAATAGTAATAAGGATAATAATAACAGTCATAGCGATAATAATAATCATAACAATAAGGATAATAATAATAGTTATAAGGATAAAGACAAGAATAATAGGGATAATAATAAGAGTAATAAGAATACTAATAACAGTTACAGCGATAATAATAATAGTAATAAGGATAATAATAATAGTTAAAAGGATAAAGACAAGATCAATAGAGATAATAATAATAATAGTAATAAGAATAGGGATAGTAATAATAGTAATAGGTATAATAATAACAGTTATAGCGACAATAATAATAGTAATAAGGATAAAGGCAAGAGTAATACGGATAGTAACAATAGAATGAGGATAATAATAACAGTTATAGCGATAATAATAATAATAATAAGGATAATAATAATAGTTATAAGGATGAAGACATGAGGAATAGGGATAATAATAATAGTAATAAGAATAATAATAACAGTAATAATGATAATAATAACATTTATAGCGATAATAATAGTAGTAAGATGTATACGAATAATAGTTATAAGAATAAAGAGAAGAGTAATACGGATAGTAATAATGGAATAAGCATAATAATACCAGTTATAGCGACAATAGTGATAGTTACAAGAATAATAGTAACAGTTATAGCGATATAAATAATAGTAATAAGCATAATAATAACAGTTATAGCGATAATAATAATAGTAATAAGGATAATAATAATAATAGTTATAAGGATAAAGACAAGAGTAATAGGGATAGTAACAATAGAATAAGGATAATAATAACAGTTAAAGCGATAATAATACTAGTAATATGGATAATAATAACAGTTATAAGGATAAAGGCAAGAGTAATACGGATAATAACAATAGAATAAGGATAATAATAACAGTTATAGCGACAATAATAATAATAATAAGGATAATTATAATAGTTATAAGGATGAAGACATGAGGAATAGGGATAATAATAATAGTAATAAGAATAATAATAACAGTTATAGCGATAATAATAATAGTTACAAGAATAATAATAACTGTTATAGCGATATAAATAATAGTAGTAAGGATAATAATAACAGCTATAGCGATGATAATAATAGTAATAAGGTAAATAATAATAGTTATAAGGATAAAGACAAGAGTAATACGGATAGTATCAATAGAATAAGGAAAATAATAACAGTTATAGCGATAATAATAATAATAATATGGATAATAATAATAGTTATAAGGATGAAGACATGAGGAATAGGGATAATAATAATAGTCATAAGAATAATAATGACAGTTATAGCGATAATAATAATAGTTACAAGAATAATAATAACTGTTATAGCGATATAAATAATAGTAGTAAGGATAATAATAACAGCTATAGCGATAATAATAATAGTTATAAGGATAAAGACAAGAATAATACGGATAGTAACAATAGAATAAGGATAATAATAACAGTTAGAGCGATAATAATAATAGTAATACGAATAATAATAACAGTTATAGCGATAATAATTATAGTAATAGTGTTAGAGTTTCATACAGACCAGGTTTACGACATGACAGAAGAAATTGGCCGCTTTTGAATTCCATAGTTTATTATCCGTATCATCTGTGTGCCAGCACCACGATGGTACGTGACATTTTAGTTTTAGCAAGGGGCATTTGTGGTCATCCACTCATAGATTTTTTCGGCTTCAGCGGCACAGGCCATGTCATAAACCTCGAGGACTCGAAGGTCAAAGGACATCGTGGGCCTAAGAAATAACGGTTCAGCAGACCGGGAACGTGTCACAAGTTTTTGGGAAAAACCCAAACTTTCTAAGAAACGCCGTCCTCCCCCGTAGGAACCCCTGTTCCCCTTCCAGAAAAGTACCACGCCAAGGGCGCAATGGAAGGGAGAACAGAGGTTTCAAATATGGCAAAAAAGGCCAAAAAGGGGCAGAACAAAATTAGAAGTCAGAACAGCAGATAGTTAATAGCAGACAGTTATAGTTCACATTATTGTTGAGTACTTAGACTCACAAGCTGATAGATAGACACTTAGTACGTTCACACACTCACACACTTCAACATCAAACATAACAAATAAATTGTTATTCTTGTTTATTAAACTAATAGTCATTAAACTTCCTTACGGCCCCAAATCCGTATATAAAATTTGGGTGGTCCTTCATCAGTAACCTAGACGGCACGAAGTGCAATATTCAGGGTCCTGACCTTACCCTAACATTGGTCCTTCTAGCCGGATTGCAAGCCAGCAACCTGTGAAGCAGAATCAAATTGGAGCAGCAATTGATTCAACAGTTTCCATTCCGGAGGACTCAGCAGTGATCAACTTCAGTGATCGAAGAGTGTGTGATAATTAGTGTGTTATCGAGAGACAGAACGTGTGTAGAAAAATCAAATCTTCGCAGAGGAAGATTGTTTCAAGAGCTTGATCGAGAACGTTGATTTCGAATCGATGAACAGCAGCAGAGGACATCGTGCCACGTCCAGCAAGTGGAGGACATCGTGCAGCGTCCAGCATTAGAGGACAACGTGCAGCATCCGACCAGAGAAGACAGCATCCAGCAGCTAAGCAGAAGACAGGATCCAGCCAGAGGCATCAATACTGATAAACGCAGCGTCATTTGCATCAGGCAGTGCCACTATACGTCCGTTCCTGTCACGTAAGCCTAAAGTCCCATTTTTTATCTGAGTTAGTAGCGTTACCATGGAACAAGAATTAAAGAAATTGACCTCCGAGCGCGGGTTAGTAAAATCTGCTTTGACTCGTTTTAGTCGGTACTTTTCGGAATCCGCGACAACGGTCCCCGTTAGGGCTTTACAAAAACGTTTAGAGGCTAATGTAGACTTATATACCAGATATAATTTAATTCAGAATCGGATCGAGCAAGTAGTTGAGGGAACAGACTCCGAGACATCTCACGCAGCTGATAGGGATGCGTTTGAAGACACGTATTTCAGATTAATTGCCGAAGTAGAAATGTACGTAGAACGCGCCCAGGGAAATAGTAGAACAGCTAATCAAACCTCAGGACAGACGAGTTCCCCCACGTTTACAAATTCACCGGCCACAGTAAAATTACCTACAATCCAGCTGCCATCGTTTGATGGGAGTTATAGTGACTGGATTAGGTTCAGGGATACGTTCACGAGTTTAGTACATGAAAGCGAACTTTCAGATGTGCAAAAATTCCATTATTTGAACTCCGCGTTAAAGGGTCCAGCCGCGCGGGTAGTTCAATCTTTGGGAGTTTCCGAGGCAAATTACCGGTTAGCGTGGGAAGCATTGAAATCCAGGTACGAAAATTCAGCAGCCATTAGGAAACATCATGTCTCAGCTCTGTTAGATATGCCTAGCATCCAAAAACAATCGTCAGCAGCGCTTAGAAATTTAGTTGATGACGCCAGAAATCATCTAGCAGCTTTAAAATCGTTAAATGAACCGGTAGAGTTATGGGATACCTTGATTGTTCCAATCTTGTCCAGAAAATTAGACACAGCCTCATTAAGAGAATGGGAAAAGAGTGCGACAACTTCAGATAGGGTTACCTTTAATAAATTTGCAGGATTTTTAGAAGAACGGTCATTATTTTTAGAAAGCATTAATATCCCAAGTCAAACCGTGAAAAGTGAAATACCAATAGTAATAGCAGGTAATCGCAGACCTTTCCGCGCAACGGCGACCGTCGCCAGCGCGCCGAGTACCTGCCCAGCGTGCGGTGCTGGGCACCCATTGTTCCGATGCGACAAATTCAAATCGTTATCCCTCGATGAAAAAACAAAAATAGTTCAGATATCTCGCAGTTGCTACAATTGTTTGCAAACAGGTCATCAGGTAAAGGCGTGCACACGAAAACACTGTGATGTTTGCACTAGGAAACATCATATATTATTACATAGGGAAGTTGCTCCTCAAGCAACCAACGTTTCGACCGAGGAAGCGGGTCCTTCAGACTCCAATAAAATAACATCGTGTGTCGCTAACGTAGATGATAGAGCGTGGGAGCACAGTGTTCTGTCCACAGCAGTCATCTACGTCCAGAATAAATGGGGACAAAAATTAGAATGTCGGGCGTTGCTTGATTCAGGGTCTCAGTCAAATTTCATCACATATGAATTATGCAAAAAATTAGGTATTAGATATGAGCCGACAGAGATGCAAGTATCAGGGATAGGCGGAAAACTAAAAATAGTACGAGATAGGGTCAACATCAAAGTAACTTCACGACTTAATAACTTCAACGCCGGTATTTCGTGTTTAGCAATAGATAAAATTACGCAGGACATGCCGAATGTCAGTATAAATAAATTAGCGATTTCTGTACCAACACATATCAGATTAGCAGATCCGGATTTCGACAAGTGTCGGCCGATCGACATGTTGATCGGTGCCGGATTGTTCTGGCATTTGTTATGTGTCGGCCAACAAAGAGCAGGGACCAACTTACTGTGGCAAAAGACGCAGCTAGGTTGGGTTTTAGGGGGAACGATCAGTTGGCCCATTCAGAGTAAGGCTCCGGTTCAGCGGTGCCATCTCGTTACCAATCATGACCTGTCCAATCAATTAGAGCAATTTTGGAAGGTTGAAGATGTAACGGTAGATCATAAAGACACTGTCGATGACTGTGAAGTACATTTTCAAGCCACGACACGTAGAGACGAAACTGGACGGTACATAGTGCAGATTCCGTTCAATGAACAGTTAGGGAAATTAGGATCGTCCAGACAACAGGCAGAGAATCGGTTCAAATCAGTAGAAGCTAGATTCGTTAGACAACCTCAGTTACGCGAAGAATATGTGAAGTTCATGAGTGAATATGAAACTCTAGGTCATATGTCGCGAGTTGCAGTAACAGATTCAGAAACGGGAGGGTCATTTTATCTTCCCCACCACGCCGTTATCAGAGAAGTGAGTACAACGACGAAATTTCGTGTTGTATTCGATGGTTCGGCAAAAACAAGCACGGGCATTTCATTGAACGACACTCAGAAGGTCGGTCCGACAGTTCAAAGTGAATTAATAGATATCCTTTTAAGATTCAGAGTATACCAGTATGTACTGTCAGCAGATGTAGAAAAAATGTATAGACAGGTCTTGGTAGAACCTACGCAGCGTCGTTTCCAAAGAATATTATGGCGATCAAACAGCGATTCTCCAATTGAGACCTTTGAGTTAAATACAGTAACGTACGGCACCGCTTCCGCGCCATTCTTAGCTACGCGTGTTTTAAAGCAAATCGGGTTAGATTGTGCACAAGAAGCTCCAGCCGTTAGTACAATTATCATTAACGATTTTTACGTCGACGATTTGCTAACGGGCGTAAATACTATAGCAGAATTAGAGCAGGTAAAGGAAACTTTGTTAAATATTTTAGGAGCAGCAGGATTAAAATTAAGAAAATGGGCTACTAACAGTCCGACATTCTCAGAAAACCTCCTAGATATCACAGATAAAATGTCAAGCGCGGATAAAGATCCAAAAATATTAGGGTTACAGTGGTCACCACAGAAAGACGACCTTTGTTTCTTAACAGCTCCGTCGTCACATAAACGTGTGACAAAACGCACAATTTTGTCGCAAATAGCTCAGATTTTTGATCCTTTAGGCTTAGTCAGTCCTGTAATCACCAGTGCAAAGCTAATAATGCAACAATTGTGGCAACTGCAAACAAATTGGGATGAGTCAGTATCTCAGGATTTACATAATCAATGGTTAGAATTTAGAAAAGAAATAGCATACTTAAACGAGCTGAGAATTCCTCGTCGAGTAATTGTTACTACCGAGGGAGTCGAATTGCACGGGTTTTCCGATGCTTCAGAGAAGGCATATGGAGCCTGCGTCTACCTGCGGTCAAGCAGAAGGCCAGGTGAATGGGAGGTTAGTCTTCTATGTTCAAAATCCAGAGTTGCCCCGTTAAAGACTATAACATTACCTAAGTTAGAATTATGCGGTGCATTATTACTCGCAAAATTAGTTCATAAAGTTAGATCAGCACTTAGGATCCCAATAATTAGAGAGCAGTATTGGTCTGATTCGACGATTACACTTGCGTGGATTCGTAGTCAGTCAATTAAATGGAAGATCTTTGTAGCAAACAGAGTAACTCAAATTCAACAGTTAACCGACGCAGGTAATTGATATCATGTTCGGTCGCATGACAATCCTGCGGATTTAATATCCCGTGGAAGTACCCCGAAATCACTGGGCACCAATGATTTATGGTGGTCAGGTCCTTCATGGTTGAGGAATGAATCGAGCCTCTGGCCACAACCCATAGTAGAAAAAATTGATATTCCCGAGAAAAAGAAATCCACAATTTTAGTAGCCGTGACAACCTCTGCCGGTAACGAATTTATAAATCGTTATTCGGAATTCAATCGTTTGTTAAGAATAACAGCTTACTGTCTCCGGTTTATCAACAATGCGCGGAAAATTAAAGTAAACCAAACTACAAACTCAGAAAACCGTAGTTTATCAATAGCAGAATTGCAGGAAGCCCAGAACACATTAATACGGGTTGTACAGAAAGACATGTTTCCCAACGAACTTCTCGCGTTAAGGAAAAATCAGAACATACCGAAACAAAGTCCTTTGCAGTCATTAGCTCCATTTTTAGATGAAACAGAAATTGTTAGAGTAGGCGGGCGCTTGAGTAACGCTCTCATTCGGTATAATAAGAAACATCCCATTTTATTGCCTGGAAAACATAGCTTAACGGACTTAATTATCAGACATGAACATAATCGATTACTTCACGCGGGTTGCCAGCACGTAATTTCATCATTGCGTGAAAATTTCTGGCCAATTAACTGTACACGAAATGTCAAAAGAATAATTAGAGGCTGTGTGAGGTGTTTTCGAGTCAACCCACGGGGAGTACAGTACCCTATGGGTCAGTTACCTGCTGCTAGGGTGACACCCGCACGACCATTCTCCACTTGCGGCATAGACTACGCTGGTCCCTTTTTAACTAAGGAACGCAGTCGAAGCAAAGTAGCAATAAAATCGTATATATGTATTTTTGTATGTTTCGCTACTAAAGCGATACACATAGAATTAGCTATAGATTTAAGTACAGATGCCTTCATAAACTGCCTCAAACGTTTCATAGCTCGTCGAGGCCGATGTCATAGTATTTTTTCCGACAATGGAACGAACTTTGTAGGAGCGAAAAATAGATTTAATGAGTTAGATGCATTAGTGAGAAGTAAAGATTAAAATACACGCATCAATAATTTCTTAAATGAAGTCCAGATTCAATGGCAATTTATACCTCCCCAAGCTCCACATTTTGGAGGGTTATGGGAAAGTGCAGTTAGACTAACTAAATATCATTTGAATCGAGTCATTGGAGAGCAGAGACTAACCTTCGAAGAGTTATATACGCTGCTAACCCAGATAGAATCATGCCTAAATTCCCGACCTCTCAGCCCCATCTCATCAGATCCTCATGATTTAAACCCTCTAACCCCCGGACATTTTTTGGTTGGCACTTCCCTGAGTGCGTTACCAGAATACGATCTGAAAGATGTTAAAATAAATAGACTAAACCGATACCAACTGGTTCAGCAAATGTTCCAGCACTTTTGGCAGCGTTGGCAGAAAGAATATTTACATAACCTACAGCAGAGAGACAAATGGAGATCCTCAACAGATCATCAACTAGCGGAGGGCGACTTGGTCATCATCAAGGAAGACAATTTACCCCCACTACAATGGTGCCTTGGCAGGATTACGGAGCTACACCAAGGCAAAGATGGAATTGTACGGGTTGTTTCCGTAAAAACCTCAAACGGATTGTACAAACGGCCAGTCACAAAAATCTGCGTATTACCAACGCAAGACACTTCAAACGCAGAATAGAATATAAAAATCAATGTACAGACATTCCCATATAGATGTAAATAACACATATACACTAGTATTTATAAGTCAGAATATTAGTTAATCAGTTAATTAATAGATAGAGATAGTATAGATTGCAGATTATAACACTGCATAGTACATATTTAGAGTATTGAACACACCGTGTGTTCAAGGGGGGCGGCATGTTAGAGTTTCATACAGACCAGGTTTACGACATGACAGAAGAAATTGGCCGCTTTTGAATTCCATAGTTTATTATCCGTATCATCTGTGTGCCAGCACCACGATGGTACGTGACATTTTAGTTTTAGCAAGGGGCATTTGTGGTCATCCACTCATAGATTTTTTCGGCTTCAGCGGCACAGGCCATGTCATAAACCTCGAGGACTAGAAGGTCAAAGGACATCGTGGGCCTAAGAAATAACGGTTCAGCAGACCGGGAACGCGTCACAAGTTTTTGGGAAAAACCCAAACTTTCTAAGAAACGCCGTCCTCCCCCGTAGGAACCCCTGTTCCCCTTCCAGAAAAGTACCACGCCAAGGGCGCAATGGAAGGGAGAACAGAGGTTTCAAATATGGCAAAAAAGGCCAAAAAGGGGCAGAACAAAATTAGAAGTCAGAACAGCAGATAGTTAATAGCAGACAGTTATAGTTCACATTATTGTTGAGTACTTAGACTCACAAGCTGATAGATAGACACTTAGTACGTTCACACACTCACACACTTCAACATCAAACATAACAAATAAATTGTTATTCTTGTTTATTAAACTAATAGTCATTAAACTTCCTTACGGTCCCAAATCCTTATATAAAATTTGGGTGGTCCTTCATCAGTAACCTAGACGGCACGAAGTGCAATATTCAGGGTCCTGACCTTACCCTAACAAATAGGTATAAGAATAATAGTTATACGGATAAAGACAAGAGTAATACGGATAGTAATAATAAAATAAGGACAATAATAACAGTTATAGCGATAATAATAATAGTTAGAAGAATAATAATAACAGTTATAGCGATATAAATAATAGTAATAAGGATAATAATAACAGTTGTAGCGATAATAATAATAGTAATAAGGATTAATAATAATAGTCAAAAGGATAAAGACAAGAGGAATAGGGATAATAATAATAGTAATAGGAATAGGGATAGTAATAGTAGTAATAGGAATAATAATAACAGTTAGAGCGATAATAATAATAGTAATAAGGATAATAATAATAGTTATAAGGATAAAGACAATAGTAATACGGATAGTAACAATTGAATAAGGATAATAATAATAGTTGTAAGGATAAAGAGAAGAGTAATACGGATAGTAATAATAGAATAAGGACCATAATAACAGTTATGGCGATAATAATAATAGCAATAAGGATAATAATAACAGTTATAGCGATAATAATAATAGTAATAAGGATAATAATAATAGTTATAGCCATAATAATAATAATAATAATAAGGATAATAATAATAGTTATAAGGATAAAGACAAGAGGAATAGGGATAATAATAATAGTATAAGGATAATAATAATAGTTATAAGGATAAAGGCAAGAGTAATAAGGATAGTAACAATAGAATAAGGATAATAATAACAGTTATAGCGATAATAATAATAGTAATAAGGATAATAATAATAGTTATAAGGATAAAGACAAGAGTAATAAGGATAGTAACAATAGAATAAGGATAATAATAATAGTTATAGCGATAATAATAATAGTAATAAGGATTAATAATAATAGTTATAAGGATAAAGACAACAGTAATACAGATAGTAACAATAGAATAAGGATAATTATAACAGTTATAGCGATAATAATAATAGTTATAAGGATAAAGAGAAGAATAATACGGATAATAATAATAGTAATAAGAATAATAATAACAGTTATAGCGATAATAATAATAGTAATACGTATAAGAATAATAGTTATACGGATAAAGACAAGAGTAATACGGATAGTAATAATAAAATAAGGACAATAATAACAGTTATAGCGATAATAATAATAGTTAAAGCGATAATAATACTAGTAATATGGATAATAATAATAGTTATAAGGATAAAGACAAGAGGAATAGGGATAGTAATAATAGCATAAAGATAATAATAACAGTTACAGCGATAATAATAACAGTAAGGATGATAATAAGAACAGTTATAGAGATAATAATAATGGTAATAAGGATAATAATAACAGTTATAGCGATAATAATAATAGTAATAAGGATAATAATAACAGTCATAGCGAAAATAATAATAATAATAATAAGGATAATAATAATAGTTAAAAGGATAAGGACAAAAGGAATAGGGATAGTAATAATAGCATAAAGATAATAATAACAGTTACAGCGATAATAATAACAGTCAGGATGATAATAAGAACAGTTATAGAGATAATAATAATGGTAATAAGGATAATAATAAAGTTATAAGGATAAAGGCAAGAGTAATACGGATTGTAACAATAGAATAAGGATAATAATAACAGTTATAGCGATAATAATAATAGTAATAAGGATAATAATAACAGTTATAGCGATAATAATAATAATAATAAGGATAATAATAATAGTTAAAAGGATAAAGACAAGAATAATACGGACAGTAACAATAGAATAAGGATAATAATAACAGTTATAGCGATAATTATAATAGTAATAAGGATAATAAAAATAGTTATAAGGATAAAGACAAGAGTAATAAGGATAGTAACAATAGAATAAGGATAATAATAACAGATATAGCGATATAAATAATAGTAATAAGCACAATAATAACAGTTATAGCGATAATAATAATAGTAATAAGGATAATAATAATAGTTATAAGGATAAAGACAAGAGTAATAAGGATAGTAACAATAGAATAAGGATAATAATAACAGTTTGAGCGATAATGGTAATAGTAATAAGGATAATAATAATAGTTATAAGGATAAAGACAAGAGAAATACGGATAATAATAATAGTAATAAGAATAATAATAACAGTAATAATGATAATAATAACATTTATAGCGATAATAATAGTAGTAATATGTATACGAATAATAGTTATAAGAATAAAGAGAAGAGTAATACAGATAGTAATAATGGAATAAGCATAATAATACCAGTTATAGCGATAATAGTAACAGTTACACGAATAATAGTAACAGTTATAGCGATATAAGTAATAGTAATGTGGATAATAATAATAGTTATAGGGATAAAGACAAGAGAAATACGGATTGTAACAATAGAATAAGGATAATAATATCAGCTATAGCGATAATAATAAAAGTAATAAGGATAATAATAACAGTCATAGCGATAATAATAATAATAATAAGGATAATAATAATAGTTATAAGGATGAAGACATGAGGAATAGGGATAATAATAATAGTAATAAGAATAATAATAACAGATATAGCGATGATAATAATAGTAATATGGATAATAATAATAGTAATAAGGATAAAGACAAGAGTAATACGGATAGTAACAATAGAATAAGGATAATAATAACAGTTATAGCGATAATAATAATAATAATAAGGATAATAATAATAGTTAAAAGGATAAGGACAAAAGGAATAGGGATAGTAATAATAGCATAAAGATAATAATAACAGTTACAGCGATAATAATAACAGTCAGGATGATAATAAGAACAGTTATAGAGATAATAATAATGGTAATAAGGATAATAATAAAGTTATAAGGATAAAGGCAAGAGTAATACGGATTGTAACAATAGAATAAGGATAATAATAACAGTTATAGCGATAATAATAATAATAATAAGGATAATAATAATAGTTAAAAGGATAAAGACAAGAATAATACGGACAGTAACAATAGAATAAGGATAATAATAACAGTTATAGCGATATAAATAATAGTAATAAGCACAATAATAACAGTTATAGCGATAATAATAATAGTAATAAGGATAATAATAATAGTTATAAGGATAAAGACAAGAGTAATAAGGATAGTAACAATAGAATAAGGATAATAATAACAGTTTGAGCGTAAATCTTAATAGTAATAAGGATAATAATAATGGTTATAAGGATAAAGACAAGAGAAATACGGATAATAATAATAGTAATAAGAATAATAATAACAGTAATAATGATAATAATAACATTTATAGCGATAATAATAGTAGTAATATGTATACGAATAATAGTTATAAGAATAAAGACAAGAGTAATACGGATTGTAACATTAGAATAAGGATAATAATAACAGTTATAGCGATAATAATAATAGTAACACGAATAATAATAACAGTTATAGACATATAAATAATAGTAACAAGGATAATAATAATAGTTATAAGGATAAAGACAAGAATTATACGGATATAACAATAGAATATGGATAATAATAACAGTTATAGCGATAAAAATAATAGTAATAAGAATAATAATAACAGTAATAATGATAATAATAACAGTTATAGCGATAATAATAATAGTAATAAGGATCATAATAATAATAGTTATAAGGATAAAGACAAGTGTAATAAGGATAGTAACAATAGATTAAGGATAATAATAACAGTTTGAGCGATAATGGTAATAGTAATAACGATAATAATAATAGTTATAAGGATAAAGACAAGAGAAATACGGATAATAATAATAGTAATAAGAATAATAATAACAGTAATAATGATAATAATAACATTTATAGCGATAATAATAGTAGTAAGATGTATACGAATAATAGTTATAAGAATAAAGAGAAGAGTAATACAGATAGTAATAATGGAATAAGCATAATAATACCAGTTATAGCGATAATAGTAACAGTTACAAGAATAATAGTAACAGTTATAGCGATATAAATAATAGTAATGTGGATAATAATAATAGTTATAGGGATAAAGACAAGAGAAATACGGATTGTAACAATAGAATAAGGATAATAATAACAGCTATAGCGATAATAATAATAGTAATAAGGATAATAATAATAGTTAAAAGGATAAAGACAAGAGGAATAGAGATAATAATAATAGTAATAGGAATAGGGATAGTAATAATAGTAATAGGTATAATAATAACAGTTATAGCGATAATAATAATAGTAATAAGGATAAAGGCAAGAGTAATACGGATAATAACAATAGAATAAGGATAATAATAACAGTTATAGTGATAATAATAATAATAATAAGGATAATTTTAATAGTTATAAGGATGAAGACATGTGGAATAGGGATAATAATAATAGTAATAAGAATAATAATAACAGATATAGCGATAATAATAATAGTAATAAGGATACTAATAATAGCTTTCAGGATAAAGACAAGAGTAATACGGATAGTAACAATAGAATAAGGATAATAATAACAGTTACAGCGACAAGAATAATAGTAATAAGGATAAAAATAATAATAGTTATAGCGATAATAATAATAGTAATAAGGATAATAATAATAGTTATAAGGATAAAGACAAGAGGAATAAGGATAGTAACAATAGAATAAGGATAATAATAACAGTTATAGCGATAATAATAATAGTAATAAGGATAATAATAATAGTTATAGCGATAATAATAATAGTAATAAGGATAATAATAATAGTTATAGAGATAATAATAATAGTAATAATGATAATAATAATAGTTATAAGGAAAAAGACAAGAGGAATACGGATATAACAATAGAATATGGATAATAATAACAGTTATAGCGATAATAATAATAGTAATAACGATTAATAATAATAGTTGTAGCGATAGTAATGATAGTAATAAGGATAAAAATAACAGTTATAGCGATAATAATAATAGTAATAAGGATAATAATAATAGTTATAGCGATAATAGTAATAGTAATAAGAATACTAATAACAGTTATAGCGATAATAATAATAGTAATAAGGATAATAATAATAGTTAAAAGGATAAAGACAAGATGAATAGAGATAATAATAATAGTAATAGGAATACGGATAGTAATAATAGTAATAGGTATAATAATAACAGTTATAGCGATAATAATAATAGTAATAAGGATAAAGGCAAGAGTAATACGGATAATAACAATAGAATAAGGATAATAATAACAGTTACAGCGTGCAAGAATAATAGTAATAAGGATAATAATAATAGTTATAGCGATAATAATAATAGTAATAAGGATAATAATAATAGTTATAAGGATAAAGACAAGAGGAATAAGGATAGTAACAATAGAATAAGGATAATAATAACAGTTATAGCGATAATAATAATAATAATAGGGATAATAATAATAGTTATAAGGATGAAGACATGAGGAATAGGGATAATAATAATAGTAATAAGAATAATAATAACAGTTATAGCGATAATAATAATAATAATAAGGATGATAATAATAGTTATAAGGATGAAGACATGAGGAATAGGGATAATAAAAATAGTAATAAGAATAATAATAACCATTATAGCGATAATAATAATAGTTACAAGAATAATAATAACTGTTATAGCGATATAAATAATAGTAGTAAGGATAATAATAACAGCTATAGCGATAATAATAATAGTAATAAGGTTAATAATAATAGTTATAAGGATAAAGACAAGAAAAATAGGGATGATAATAATAGTAATAAGAATAATAATAACAGTTATAGCGATAATAATAATAGTAATAAGAATAATAATAATAGTTGTAGCGATAATAATAATAGTAATAAGGATAATAATAATAGTTATAAGGATAAAGACAAGAGAAATACGGATAATAATAATAGTAATAAGAATAATTATAACAGTAATAATGATAATCATAACATTTATAGCGATAATAATGATAGTAAGATGTATACGAATAATAGTTATAAGGATAAAGAGAAGAGTAATACGGATAGTAATAATGGAATAAGGATAATAATAACAGTTATAGCGATAATAGTAATAGTAATACGAATAATAATAACAGTTATAGCGATATAAATAATAGTAATAAGGATAATAATAACAGTTACAGCGACAAGAATAATAGTAATAAGGATAAAAATAATAATAGTTATAGCGATAATAATAATAGTAATAAGGATAATAATAATAGTTATAGCGATAATAATAATAGTAATAATGATAATAATAATAGTTATAAGGATAAAGACAAGAGGAATACGGATACAACAATAGAATATGGATAAAAATAACAGTTATAGCGATAATAATAATAGTAATAAGGATAATAATAATAGTTAAAAGGATAAAGACAAGAGGAATAGAGATAATAATAATAGTAATAGGAATAGGGATAGTAATAATAGTAATAGGTATAATAATAACAGTTATAGCGATAATAATAATAGTAATAAGGATAAAGGCAAGAGTAATACGGATAATAACAATAGAATAAGGATAATAATAACAGTTATAGCGATAATAATAATAATAATAAGGATAATTATAATAGTTATAAGGATGAAGACATGTGGAATAGGGATAATAATAATAGTAATAAGAATAATAATAACAGATATAGCGATAATAATAATAGTAATAAGGATACTAATAATAGCTTTCAGGATAAAGACAAGAGTAATACGGACAGCAACAATAGAATAAGGATAATAATAACAGTTATAGCGATAATAATCATAGTTATAAGGATAAAGAGAAGAATAATACGGATAATAATAATAGTAATAAGAATAATAATAACAGTTATAGCGATAATAATAATAGTAATACGTATAAGAATAATAGTTATACGGATAAAGACAAGAGTAATACGGATAGTAATAATAAAATAAGGACAATAATAACAGTTATAGCGATAATAATAATAGTTAAAGCGATAATAATACTAGTAATATGGATAATAATAACAGTTATAGCGATAATAATAATAATAATGAGGATAATAATAATAGTTATAAGGATAAAGACAAGAGTAATAAGGATAGTAACAATAGAATAAGGATAATAATAACAGTTTGAGCGATAATGGTAATAGTAATAAGGATAATAATAATAGTTATGAGGATAAAGACAAGAGAAATACGGATAATAATAATAGTAATAAGAATAATAATAACAGTTATAGCGATAATAATAATAGTAATAAGGATAGTAATAATAGTTATCAGGATAAAGACAAGAGGAATAAGGATAGTAACAATAGAATAATGATAATAATAACAGTTATAGCGATAATAATAATAGTAATAAGGATAATAATAATAGTTATCAGGATAATAATAATAGTAATAAGGATAATAATAATAGTTATAAGGATAAAGACAAGAGTAATACGGCTAGTAACAATAGAATAAGGATAATAATAACATTTATAGCGATAATAATAATAGTAATAAGTATAAGAATAATAGTTATAAGGATAAAGACAAGTGTAATACGGATAGTAATAATAAAATAAGGACAATAATAACAGTTATAGCGATATTAATAATAGTAATAAGGATAAACTCAAGAGTAATACGGATAGTAACAATAGAATAAGGATAATAATAACAGCTATAGCGATAATAATAATAATAATAAGGATAATCATAATAGTTATAAGGACGAAGACATGAGGAATAGGGATAATAATAATAGTAATAAGAATAATAATAACAGTAATAGCGATAATAATAATAGTAATAACGATAGTAATAATAGCTATCAGGATAAAGACAAGAGTAATACGGATAGTAACAATAGAATAAGGATAATAATAACAGTTACAGCGACAAGAATAATAGTAATAAGGATAAAAATAATAATAGTTATAGCGATAATAATAATAGTAATAAGGATAATAATAATAGTTATAAGGATAAAGACATGAGGAATAGGGATAATAATAATGGTAATAAGAATAATAATAACAGTTATAGCGATAATAATAATAGTTACAAGAATAATAATAACTGTTATAGCGATATAAATAATAGTAGTAAGGATAATAATAACAGCTATAGCGATAATAATAATAGTAATAAGGTTAATAATAATAGTTATAAGGATAAAGACAAGAAAAATAGGGATGATAATAATAGTAATAAGAATAATAATAACAGTTATAGCGATAATAATAATAGTAATAAGAATAATAATAATAGTTGTAGCGATAATAATAATAGTAATAAGGATAATAATAATAGTTATAAGGATAAACACAAGAGTAATACGGATAATAATAATAGTAATAAGGATAATTATAACAGATATAGCGATAATAATAATAGTAATGAGGATAGTAATAATAGTTATCAGGATAGAGACAAGAGTAATACGGATAGTAACAATAGAATAAGGATAATAATAACAGTTACAGCGACAAGAATAATAGTAATAAGGATAAAAATAATAATAGTTATAGCGATAATAATAATAGTAATAAGGATAATAATAATAGTTATAGAGATAATAATAATAGTAATAATGATAATAATAATAGTTATAAGGAAAAAGACAAGAGGAATACGGATATAACAATAGAATATGGATAATAATAACAGTTATAGCGATAATAATAATAGTAATAACGATTAATAATAATAGTTGTAACGATAGTAATGATAGTAATAAGGATAAAAATAACAGTTATAGCGATAATAATAATAGTAATAAGGATAATAATAATAGTTATAGCGATAATAGTAATAGTAATAAGAATACTAATAACAGTTATAGCGATAATAATAATAGTAATAAGGATAATAATAATAGTTAAAAGGATAAAGACAAGATGAATAGAGATAATAATAATAGTAATAGGAATACGGATAGTAATAATAGTAATAGGTATAATAATAACAGTTATAGCGATAATAATAATAGTAATAAGGATAAAGGCAAGAGTAATACGGATAATAACAATAGAATAAGGATAATAATAACAGTTACAGCGTGCAAGAATAATAGTAATAAGGATAATAATAATAGTTATAGCGATAATAATAATAGTAATAAGGATAATAATAATAGTTATAAGGATAAAGACAAGAGGAATAAGGATAGTAACAATAGAATAAGGATAATAATAACAGTTATAGCGATAATAATAATAATAATAGGGATAATAATAATAGTTATAAGGATGAAGACATGAGGAATAGGGATAATAATAATAGTAATAAGAATAATAATAACAGTTATAGCGATAATAATAATAATAATAAGGATGATAATAATAGTTATAAGGATGAAGACATGAGGAATAGGGATAATAATAATAGTAATAAGAATAATAATAACCATTATAGCGATAATAATAATAGTTACAAGAATAATAATAACTGTTATAGCGATATAAATAATAGTAATAAGGATAATAATAATAGTTATAGAGATAATAATAATAGTAATAATGATAATAATAATAGTTATAAGGAAAAAGACAAGAGGAATACGGATATAACAATAGAATATGGATAATAATAACAGTTATAGCGATAATAATAATAGTAATAACGATTAATAATAATAGTTGTAACGATAGTAATGATAGTAATAAGGATAAAAATAACAGTTATAGCGATAATAATAATAGTAATAAGGATAATAATAATAGTTATAGCGATAATAGTAATAGTAATAAGAATACTAATAACAGTTATAGCGATAATAATAATAGTAATAAGGATAATAATAATAGTTAAAAGGATAAAGACAAGATGAATAGAGATAATAATAATAGTAATAGGAATACGGATAGTAATAATAGTAATAGGTATAATAATAACAGTTATAGCGATAATAATAATAGTAATAAGGATAAAGGCAAGAGTAATACGGATAATAACAATAGAATAAGGATAATAATAACAGTTACAGCGTGCAAGAATAATAGTAATAAGGATAATAATAATAGTTATAGCGATAATAATAATAGTAATAAGGATAATAATAATAGTTATAAGGATAAAGACAAGAGGAATAAGGATAGTAACAATAGAATAAGGATAATAATAACAGTTATAGCGATAATAATAATAATAATAGGGATAATAATAATAGTTATAAGGATGAAGACATGAGGAATAGGGATAATAATAATAGTAATAAGAATAATAATAACAGTTATAGCGATAATAATAATAATAATAAGGATGATAATAATAGTTATAAGGATGAAGACATGAGGAATAGGGATAATAATAATAGTAATAAGAATAATAATAACCATTATAGCGATAATAATAATAGTTACAAGAATAATAATAACTGTTATAGCGATATAAATAATTGTAGTAAGGATAATAATAACAGCTATAGCGATAATAATAATAGTAATAAGGATCATAATAATAGTTATAGCGATAATAATAATAGTAATAAGGATAATAATAATAGTTATAAGGATAAAGACAAGAATAATAGGGATAATAATAATAGTAATAAGAATACTAATAACAGTTATAGCGATAATAATAATAGTAATAAGGATAAAGGCAAGAGTAATACGGATACTATCAATAGAATAAGGAAAATAATAACAGTTATAGCGATAATAATAATAATAATAAGGATAATAATAACAGCTATAGCGATAATAATAATAGTAATAAGGTTAATAATAATAGTTACAAGGATAAAGACAAGAATAATAGGGATGATAATAATAGTAATAAGAATAATAATAACAGTTATAGCGATAATAATAATAGTAATAAGGATAAAGGCAAGAGTAATACGGATACTATCAATAGAATAAGGAAAATAATAACAGTTATAGCGATAATAATAATAATAATAAGGATAATAATAATAGTTATAAGGATGAACACATGAGGAATAGGGATAATGATAATAGTAATAAGAATAATAACAACAGTTATAGCGATAATAATAATAGATACAAGAATAATAATAACTGTTATAGCGATATAAATAATAGTAGTAAGGATAATAATAACAGCTATAGCGATAATAATAATAGTAATAAGGTAAATAATAATAGTTATAAGGATAAAGACAAGTTTAATAGGGATGATAATAATAGTAATAAGAATAATAATAATAGTTATAAGGATAAAGACAAGAGAAATACGGATAATAATAATAGTAATAAGAATAATTATAACAGATATAGCGATAATAATAATAGTAATGAGGATAGTAATAATAGTTATCAGGATAGAGACAAGAGTAATACGGATAGTAACAATAGAATAAGGATAATAATAACAGTTACAGCGACAAGAATAATAGTAATAAGGATAAAAATAATAATAGTTATAGCGATAATAATAATAGTAATAAGGATAATAATAATAGTTATAGAGATAATAATAATAGTAATAATGATAATAATAATAGTTATAAGGAAAAAGACAAGAGGAATACGGATATAACAATAGAATATGGATAATAATAACAGTTATAGCGATAATAATAATAGTAATAAGGATAATAATAATAGTTATAGCGATAATAGTAATAGTAATGAGAATACTAATAACAGTTATAGCGATAATAATAATAGTAATAAGGATAGTAATAATAGTTATCAGGATAAAGACAAGAGTAATACGGATAGTAACAATAGAATAAGGATAATAATAACAGCTACAGCGACAAGAATAATAGTAATAAGGATAAAAATAATAATAGTTATAGCGATAATAATAATAGTAATAAGGATAATAATAATAGTTATAGCGATAATAATAATAGTAATAATGATAATAATAATAGTTATAAGGATAAAGACAAGAGGAATACGGATATAACAATAGAATATGGATAATAATAACAGTTATAGCGATAATAATAATAGTAATAACGATTAATAATAATAGTTGTAGCGATAGTAATGATAGTAATGAGGATAATAATAACAGTTATAGCGATAATAATAATAGTAATAAGGATAATAATAATAGTTATAGCGATAATAATAATAGTAATAAGAATAATAAGAATAGTTGTAGCGATAATAATAATAGTAATAAGGATAATAATAATAGTTATAAGGATAAAGACAAGAGAAATACGGATAATAATAATAGTAATAAGAATAATTATAACAGATATAGCGATAATAGTAATAGTAATAAGGATAGTAATAATAGTTATCAGGATAAAGACAAGAGTAATACGGATAGTAACAATAGAATAAGGATAATAATAACAGTTACAGCGACAAGAATAATAGTAATAAGGATAAAAATAATAATAGTTATAGCGATAATAATAATAGTAATAAGGATAATAATAATAGTTATAGCGATAATAATAATAGTAATAAGGATAATAATAATAGTTATAGCGATAATAATAATAGTAATAATGATAATAATAATAGTTATAAGGATAAAGACAAGAGGAATACGGATATAACAATAGAATATGGATAATAATAACAGTTATAGCGATAATAATAATAGTAATAAGGATAATAATAATAGTTATAAGGATAAAGACAGGTGGAATAAGGATTGTAACAATAGAATAAGGATATTAATAACAGTTACAGCGACAAGAATAATAGTAATAAGGATAATAATAACAGTCATAGCGATAATAATAATAATAATAATAAGGATAATAATATTAGTTATAAGGATAAAGACAAGAATAATAGGGATAATAATAATAGTAATAAGAATACTAATAACAGTTATAGCGATAATAATAATAGTAGTAAGGATAGTAATAATAGTTATAAGGATAAAGACAAGAGGAATACGGATATAACAATAGTAATAGGTATAATAATAACAGTTATAGCGATAATAATAATAATAATAAGGATAATAATAATAGTCATAGCGATAATAATAATAGTAATAAGGATAGTAATAATAGTTATCAGGATAAAGACAAGAGTAATACGGATAGTAACAATAGAATAAGGATAATAATAACAGTTACAGCGACAAGAATAATAGTAATAAGGATAATAATAATAGTTATAGCGATAATAATAATAGTAATAAGGATTATAATAATAGTTATAAGGATGAAGACATGAGGAATAGGGATAATAATAATAGTAATAAGAATAATAATAACAGTTATAGCGATAATAATAATAGTTACAAGAATAATAATAACTGTTACAGCGATATAAATAATAGTAGTAAGGATAATAATAACGGCTATAGCGATAATAATAATAGTAATAAGGTTAATAATAATAGTTATAAGGATAAAGACAAGAATAATAGGGATGATAATAATAGTAATAAGAATAATAATAACAGTTATAGCGATAATAATAATAGTTACAAGAATAATAATAAATGTTATAGCGATATAAATAATAGTAGTAAGGATAATAATAACAGCTATAGCGATAATAATAATAGTAATAAGGTTAATAATAATAGTTATAAGGATAAAGACAAGAAAAATAGGGATGATAATAATAGTAATAAGAATAATAATAACAGTTATAGCGATAATAATAATAGTAATAAGAATAATAATAATAGTTGTAGCGATAATAATAATAGTAATAAGGATAATAATAATAGTTATAAGGATAAAGACTAGAGAAATACGGATAATAATAATAGTAATAAGAATAATTATAACAGATATAGCGATAATAATAATAGTAATTGTTTAGGCCTAGCTTTAGAATATAGTTTTGTAATTGTTAGTGTTTCGCAGCATAAATTTAGAATCTAGTTTTTACAAGTTCTTTAGAAATGTGGAATTTACGATGGGGTTCGATTCACGAGAGCAGCTAGCAATTTGTACACGGGACTAACATTTGGCCTGCACGTTGCTAGCGCGTTCATGGCATGCAAGTACCAGAGCCGTTTTTGAGAGTCCTTTGTATTTTACAATTTACGATTTCTGTGTCCAAGTTCTGTCGACGGTCTCAACAGCTAATTGCCAGTGCCATGAACGCGAATTTCCTGAGGGTCCGAGGACAGGGCCTAGGCGACATAAACCAGGTCCCCTTGTTGACAACCCAACGGAAATTCTGTCTTACGTGCACTTTCTCTTTTTCCACCTCCACACGACACATCGTACTCCGCACGGATCGCGCTAAGGGCGCACGGGGTAGGATGATGTCCTTTTTTAAACGTTACGATTGGTACAAAAAGACACCAATTAGGACAAACACCCCGTCCTCCGAGTTTTCTTCCTCAGGAAATAGTCCTGCAGGATTCACTTACTCTCAAACAGTCTTCCATCTAGTATACACTCTCAACAGCTCGCACTTTAGTTTTTCGTATAGTCTCCAAGTTTGGAGTGGTCCTTCGGGCAAGGAATAGTTATAAATAGCATAGTTTAGAACAAATTTAGTCGGCACACCACGTGCAATATACAACAAGGCTCGAACGAATCTATTCAATCACGAGCGTTAACATTTGGTCCTTCGAGCCGGATACCAGCATCTTGGCAATCAAGGAATTTATCTCGTACGGAAGTTTGGCCCACCGTTTGGACATCCAGGAAGGAGACAGTGCATGTCACATCATAGGACATCACCCCTCTGGACGTGATAGAAGCAGACGGCAAGGCACCTTCCAAATCTTTAGCGGCTGTGAGATCATCGGGTAGCAGTAACAAGTGTTGTGTGCGATATTGTTGATACAAGTGGGCCAGTGTCCCACAATTCAACCACATCTGCAGTGGGCTGTCGTTAGAACGCATCACAACAACCTAGTATACTTGAAAGTGCTGCCATCCGTCGAAGTCACAGCATCGAACATCGGAGTTGCAGCATCCAACATCGGAGTTGCAGCATTCAGCATCAGATTGCAGCATCCAGCATCGGACTGCAGCATCAAGGACCTTAGTCGAACCTGGGAGCCAGCATCGCTGATTAGTCCCATCTTCCAATCGTAAGTCCTTCCTTAGTTTCAATTTCGTAATTCGTATATCATGGATCCTCAATTGAAGGCTTTTGTTGCCGAACGTCGGGCAGTCAAAACCAAACTAACTCTCCTTAAGAAATTTGTAAATGCGTTCGATAGTAGTACCGATATTGTAGCATTTGAGAAACGCCTACAGGCTCATGAGGATTTGTTTAAGAAATTTGATAGGGTTCAATCTCAAATAGAAGCTTTAGATTTAGACGAGGAAACAGAACAAATACAGTTAGAAGAACGTGAGAACTTTGAAAGCGCATATTTCAATATCATGTCGATCGCGGAAAAACACATAGCGAATGCTAAAGGGCCACAGCAACATGCACCCTCGCCTAGTATGAGTGGGACTCCCGCGCCTTCTGATTTACAATCCGCGCCGCGTCTTCCAGTAATAAATTTACCGACCTTTGATGGTGATTTTAGTCAATGGATACGTTTTCGCGATACTTTCATGTCATTGGTGCACAATTCTGATAGGTTAACGGATATCGATCGCTTCAATTATTTAACTTCGACATTGAAAGGCAGCGCAGCGCGAATGATAGAATCATTGGGTGTTTCGGAAATCAATTATCAAATCGCGTGGTCTAGGCTAAAGGAACGTTATGAAGATCCTAAAGCGTTAGCTCATCATCACGCCAATGCCTTATTAGAGATCGCGCCAGTTAAGAAACAGAATGGCGAATCACTTAGTCGGTTTATAGATACTGCGACCAACCATGTGAACGCCTTAGAATCACTCATGAGTTCAGCCGAAGTATGGGATGCTTTCATTAGTTTGCATTTAGCTAAGCGGATTGATTCCAACCTTAGATGATTGGGAAAAACGTACAATGGAATTGTCTCGAAGACCTACGTTTCGTGAATTTGGAAAATTTATTGAACAACGTGCACAGTACCTTACACGAAAACAATTAGACAAGCCGCAGTCAGGTAGCGCGTCACCGGTGAGTCAGGCTAAGCAAGGGGACAATCGACAACGGCACATGCCATTAGTATATGTCGCGACAAATAAATATCCTTGCCCTTTGTGCCATGCTGAACATGCCCTTCAGTATTGCAATAAACTAGCGGCCATGCCTCATCCTGAACGGCATGAAACAGTTAAACGTTTGCAATGCTGTTTCAACTGCTTACAATTAGGACATAGCATAAAAAACTGTACCCGCGCTGGCTGTAGAAAGTGTGGAAAGAAGCACCACACATTGTTGCATAGAGATAGCACGGACGTAGTAGTTAACTTCGCGAACTCTAGTCAGGAAACCCCCCAATCACATATCGTTCAATCTTGTGTCTCAAATTCTGCTGTTCCTCATGTAGAATACACCGTTTTGTCAACTGCGATAGTTTATGTCCAAGATATTGACGGAAATAATCATAAATGTCGCGCCCTGTTAGATGTAGGATCACAAGCAAATTTCGTTACAGAGGAATTTTGCAATCGATTAAACCTTCCGCGGATTGAACTTGAAACGACCGTCGGTGGTCTAGGTAGAACGGCCAATCCCATCCGATCGAAAACTTGCATATCACTAATGTCGCAGTGTAATAATTTTCAATCGCAAATGTCTTGTCTTGTCATTAAAAACATAACAGAGGAAATGCCTAACATTCCGCTAAATAGAAGCCACATTGATATTCCTGCAGGCATCATCCTTGCAGATCCCAATTTCCAGCAGCCAGGTCGAATTGATCTATTAATCGGTGCCGGTTTGTTCTGGAAACTATTATGCATAGGGCAACATAAGTCAGAATCAGGCGATTTAGTTTGGCAAAAGACGCGCCTTGGGTGGGTGTTAGGTGGAATTTTGAATTGGCCGAGCGAGTCTAAACGCAACAGCGTAACGTGTCATGCGATTACAAATTCCCAATTACATAGGTCGCTGTCTAGTTTCTGGGAAATAGAAGAGGTTACCCGTCCTCAATCGTCTGTTCCAATAGTTCATAAAGATACCTGCGAAGAACATTTTACAAGTACGACCGTACGCGATCATGATGGTCGATTCATAGTAGCTATACCTTTTAATGACCAGTTAGGTAAATTAGGTGAGTCATTCTCGCAGGCAGAAAGGCGGTTTCTCAATTTAGAAGCAAAATTTAGAAGAAACCCTGAACTTAGAAAACAATATGTAGAATTCATGCATGAATACGAGGCCTTAGATCATATGTCGTCAATTAGCAATAAACATCCAATAGAATCCAAATCATCTTACTATTTGCCTCACCACGCTGTTTTCAAAGAGTCTAGCACAACTACCAAAATTCGTGTTGTATTCGACGGCTCCGCGAAAACCTCATCTGGAATTTCAATAAATGACGCGCAATTGGTAGGTCCGACGGTACAGAGCGACCTCATTAGTATTTTGATTAGATTTAGAAAACATTGTGTCGTAATTTCTGCAGACATTGAAAAAATGTATAGGCAGGTTCTAGTGCGAGCAGAAGATCGTCGATATCAGCGTATATTATGGCGAGATAGCGAGGACAAACCCATCAAAATTTACGAACTGAATACTGTCACGTATGGCACCGCATCCTCTTCATTTTTGGCTACGCGAGCTCTTAAACAGATCGCAGAGGATCACGCACAATCACTTCCGTCTGTGAGTAAAGTAATTTCGAGTGATTTTTATGTTGATGACCTGCTGTCAGGATCCGATAGTGTTGAAGAAGCCTTCGAATTGCGGCAATCACTGACATTAGTTTTAGCGCAGGCAGGATTTCACCTTCGAAAATGGGCTAGTAATGATTCTAGAATAGTTAATCGTGAACAGGATAGTTCGATTTGCCAAGTTGAGATTAAGCCAGTTGATAAAGAATCCAAAATTCTAGGTTTATTGTGGTCAGTTGAGTTAGATGAACTGCGATATTCACTTGTAGGTTCTCGATCGGGCAAAATCACAAAACGCAGTGTTTTGTCAGAAATAGCACAAATTTTTGATCCCCTCGGTCTTATTGGTCCTGTGATTGTTAAAGCTAAATTAATAATGCAAGAACTTTGGCAACTTCAAGTCAGCTGGGATGAAAGTCTACCGCAGGACATTCATACGCGCTGGGATAGTTTTCGAAATGAATTGCGTGATCTTGCGTCATTAGCAATTCCGCGTCGAGTAGTAGGCAATATTAAACAAAGAATAGAGTTACACGGGTTCTCGGACGCTTCCGAAAAGGCGTACGGGGCTGCAGTCTACCTGCGCACCCGCACGGACGAAGGGTCTTGGCAAACCCAATTGTTATGTGCTAAATCACGTGTTGCACCTTTAAAGACAACTAGTTTGCCCCGTCTAGAATTGTGCGGCGCTCTTTTATTAGCACTCTTAGCAGATAAAGCTAAAAAGGCATTAAACATCCCCAACTTGCGCGAACATTATTGGACCGATTCTACCATAACTTTAGCGTGGATTAGAAATGAACCATGTAGATGGAAAACCTTTATTGCAAATCGAGTCTCAGAAATTCAGCAGCTTACGTCGTCTAAACATTGGAAACATGTATTGTCCGGTGACAATCCCGCGGATTTGATATCGCGAGGAGTCAATCTCTCTTCAATTAAAGATAGCGCCTTGTGGTGGCACGGGCCCTTATGGCTTTCACAAGAATCGCACAAATGGCCTTCTGCCGAACCTGTAGCGGAATTCGTACCTGAAGCAAGACAAACCAAGACGGCACTAGTGGCCGCATCTAGCCTCTCCACAGCTAATTCATTTGACTTGGTTTCGCGATACTCCTCATATCCGAAATTACTTCGCGTGACCGCATATTGTCTTAGGTTTATAACAAATCTTCGAAGGAAGATTCATGCGAATAGAGTCCCTGACGATCGAAACAATAATTTGATAACGACAACAGAATTGCTCAAGGCAGAAAAGGTCCTCGTGGGTATTGTGCAACGTAGTCATTTCGCTATAGAACTCGAGTCTCTCATAAAAAATAAACCTGCGTGTTCACAAGGCCGATTAACCAGTCTGAATCCTTTTGTGGATGAAGGTGGGTTAATCAGGGTGGGCGGGAGACTAAAACATGCTAAAATCGAGTACGAACAGAAACATCCAATGATTCTTCCTACATCGCATCCGCTCACCAATTTGATCGTTAGACATGAACACATTAGATTATTGCATGCCGGTTCTCAACGAACACTAGCCTCCTTGAGGAATAAATTTTGGATATTGTCTGGTAGACGGACCGTTAGAAAAATTGTGCGCCAGTGTATAAATTGCTTTCGCGCGAATCCCATTAGTGGTTCATATAGAATGGGTGATCTACCTGCCGAAAGAGTCACTCCAACTCGGGCATTTTCTACCTGCGGAGTAGACTATGCAGGTCCCGTGTTAATACAGGAAAGGGGACGTGGTCGCGTAGCGCGTAAAACTTATATCTGCTTATTTGTTTGTTTCTCGACTAAGGCCATTCATATAGAACTTGCTACTGACCTGTCGACCGACGCCTTTCTTAACTGTCTGTACCGTTTTATATCTCGCCGTGGCCGATGCAATTCGATCCATTCTGACAATGGAAAAAACTTCATTGGCGCGAAAAATCAATTAAAGGAGTTAGGAATTTTGGTAAATAGTTCGGAACACAACTCAAAGATTCAACGTACCTTAGCGGAAGAAGGCATAGAATGGCACTTGATACCACCATATGCACCACATTTTGGTGGATTGTGGGAGGGAGGTGTTAAGCAGGTAAAAACGCACTTAAGGAGAGTTATTGGTGAGCAGCGTCTAACATACGAGGAGTTGTATACGATTCTTACGCAAATTGAAGCTTGCTTAAATTCCCGTCCTTTGCATCCTTTGTCCAGTGATCCAACAGATCTTACACCTTTAACACCAGGGCATTTTTTAATTGGCGATGCGCTAATGGCAATTCCTCAACCAGATGTAACTCATATAAGCCAAAATAGACTGAACAGGTTCCAGCTCATTCAGCGGATGGTGCAACATTTTTGGAAGCGATGGCACCAAGAATACCTTCATGAGCTACAACAACGACATAAATGGAAGCTGGATTCTTCTGGGGATGTCAAAATTGGAGCTCTAGTCCTAATCAAGGAGGACAACATCCCACCAATGAGATGGCGTCTGGGTAGAATAATTGAGCTTCACCATGGACTCGACGACATCACCCGAGTGGTAACATTAAGGACATTAGACGGACTCACTAAGAGATCCGTAACGAAAATTTGCCTTTTACCAGACGCAGAAAACTCTGCTTAAGGACAATCAGTTTGATGTGTATAGTGTGTAATCTGTTTTATATTGTTAGCTGTATATAGATTTCGATTTAGTGTTAAATATCTCCGATTGCGTTTATGTGACCGAACACATTGTATTATATTAATTATTTTAATAACTTTGACCGCACGAACTAGTGAACTACGATTAGCTCTGTTGAACGCGAGTCGTTCAAGGTGGGCGGTATGTTTAGGCCTAGCTTTAGAATATAGTTTTGTAATTGTTAGTGTTTCGCAGCATAAATTTAGAATCTAGTTTTTACAAGTTCTTTAGAAATGTGGAATTTACGATGGGGTTCGATTCACGAGAGCAGCTAGCAATTTGTACACGGGACTAACATTTGGCCTGCACGTTGCTAGCGCGTTCATGGCATGCAAGTACCAGAGCCGTTTTTGAGAGTCCTTTGTATTTTACAATTTACGATTTCTGTGTCCAAGTTCTGTCGACGGTCTCAACAGCTAATTGCCAGTGCCATGAACGCGAATTTCCTGAGGGTCCGAGGACAGGGCCTAGGCGACATAAACCAGGTCCCCTTGTTGACAACCCAACGGAAATTCTGTCTTACGTGCACTTTCACTTTTTCCACCTCCACACGACACATCGTACTCCGCACGGATCGCGCTAAGGGCGCACGGGGTAGGATGATGTCCTTTTTTAAACGTTACGATTGGTACAAAAAGACACCAATCAGGACAAACACCCCGTCCTCCGAGTTTTCTTCCTCAGGAAATAGTCCTGCAGGATTCACTTACTCTCAAACAGTCTTCCATCTAGTATACACTCTCAACAGCTCGCACTTTAGTTTTTCGTATAGTCTCCAAGTTTGGAGTGGTCCTTCGGGCAAGGAATAGTTATAAATAGCATAGTTTAGAACAAATTTAGTCGGCACACCACGTGCAATATACAACAAGGCTCGAACGAATCTATTCAATCACGAGCGTTAACAGTAATAAGGATAGTAATAATAGTTATCAGGATAAAGACAAGAGTAATACGGATAGTAACAATAGAATAAGGATAATAATAACAGTTACAGCGACAAGAATAATAGTAATAAGGATAAAAATAATAATAGTTATAGCGATAATAATAATAGTAATAAGGATAATAATAATAGTTATAGCGATAATAATAATAGTAATAATGATAATAATAATAGTTATAAGGATAAAGACAAGAGGAATACGGATATAACAATAGAATATGGATAATAATAACAGTTATAGCGATAATAATAATAGTAATAACGATTAATAATAATAGTTGTAGCGATAGTAATGATAGTAATAAGGATAATAATAACAGTTATAGCGATAATAATAATAGTAATAACGATTAATAATAATAGTTGTAGCGATAGTAATGATAGTAATAAGGATAATAATAACAGTTATAGCGATAATAATAATAGTAATAAGGATAATAATAATAGTTATAGCGATAATAATAATAGTAATAAGAATACTAATAACAGTTATAGCGATAATAATAATAGTAATAAGGATAATAATAATAGTTATAAGGATAAAGACAAGAGAAATACGGATAATAATAATAGTAATAAGAATAATTATAACAGTAATAATGATAATAATAACATTCATAGCGATAATAATGATAGTAAGATGTATACGAATAATAGTTATAAGGATAAAGAGAAGAGTAATACGGATAGTAATAATGGAATAAGGATAATAATAACAGTTATAGCGATAATAGTAATAGTAATACGAGTAATAATAACAGTTGTAGCGATATAAATAATAGTAATAAGGATAATAATAATAGTTATAAGGATGAAGACATGAGGAATAGGGATAATAAAAATAGTAATAAGAATAATAATAACAGTTATAGCGATAATAATAATAGTAATAAGAATACTAATAACAGTTATAGCGATAATAATAATAGTAATAAGGATAATAATAATAGTTAAAAGGATAAAGACAAGAGGAATAGAGATAATAATAATAGTAATAGGAATAGGGATAGTAATAATAGTAATAGGTATAATAATAACAGTTATAGCGATAATAATAATAGTAATAAGGATAAAGGCAAGAGTAATACGGATAGTAATAATAGAATAAGGATAATAATAACAGTTATAGCGATAATAATAATAATAATAAGGATAATTATAATAGTTATAAGGATGAAGACATGTGGAATAGGGATAATAATAATAGTAATAAGAATAATAATAACAGATATAGCGATAATAATAATAGTAATAAGGATAATAATAATAGTTACAAGGATAAAGACAAGAGGAATAAGGATAGTAACAATAGAATAAGGATAATAATAACAGTTATAGCGATAATAATAATAATAATAAGGATAATAATAATAGTAATAAGAATAATAATAACAGTTATAGCGATAATAATAATAATAATAAGGATGATAATAACAGTTATAAGGATGAAGACATGAGGAATAGGGATAATAATAATAGTAATAAGAATAATAATAACAGTTATAGCGATAATAATAATAGTAATAAGGATAATAATAATAGTTATAGCGATAATAATAATAGTAATAAGAATACTAATAACAGTTATAGCGATAATAATAATAGTTAAAAGGATAAAGACAAGAGGAATAGAGATAATAATAATAGTAATAGGAATAGGGATAGCAATAATAGTAATAGGTATAATAATAACAGTTATAGCGATAATAATAATAGTAATAAGGATAAAGGCAAGAGTAATACGGATAATAACAATAGAATAAGGATAATAATAATAATAGTTATAGCGATAATAATAATAGTAATAAGGATAATAATAATAGTTATAGCGATAATAATAATAGTAATAATGATAATAATAATAGTTATAAGGATAAAGACCAGAGGAATACGGATATAACAATAGAATATGGATAATAATAACAGTTATAGCGATAATAATAATAGTTATAAGGATAATAATAATAGTTATAGCGATAATAATAATAGTAATAAGAATAATAAGAATAGTTGTAGCGATAATAATAATAGTAATAAGGACAATAATAATAGTTATAAGGATAAAGACAAGAGAAATACGGATAATAATAATAGTAATAAGAATAATTATAACAGATATAGCGATAATAGTAATAGTAATAAGGATAGTAATAATAGTTATCAGGATAAAGACAAGAGTAATACGGATAGTAACAATAGAATAAGGATAATAATAACAGTTACAGCGACAAGAATAATAGTAATAAGGATAAAAATAATAATAGTTATAGCGATAATAATAATAGTAATAAGGATAATAATAATAGTTATAGCGATAATAATAATAGTAATAAGGATAATAATAATAGTTATAGCGATAATAATAATAGTAATAATGATAATAATAATAGTTATAAGGATAAAGACTAGAGGAATACGGATATAACAATAGAATATGGATAATAATAACAGTTATAGCGATAATAATAATAGTAATAAGGATAATAATAATAGTTATAAGGATAAAGACCAGAGGAATACGGATATAACAATAGAATATGGATAATAATAACAGTTATAGCGATAATAATAATAGTTATAAGGATAATAATAATAGTTATAGCGATAATAATAATAGTAATAAGAATAATAGGAATAGTTGTAGCGATAATAATAATAGTAATAAGGATAATAATAATAGTTATAAGGATAAAGACAAGAGAAATACGGATAATAATAATAGTAATAAGAATAATTATAACAGATATAGCGATAATAATAATAGTAATAAGGATAGTAATAATAGTTATCAGGATAAAGACAAGAGTAATACGGATAGTAACAATAGAATAAGGATAATAATAACAGTTACAGCGACAAGAATAATAGTAATAAGGATAAAAATAATAATAGTTATAGCGATAATAATAATAGTAATAAGGTTAATAATAATAGTTATAAGGATAAAGACAAGAAAAATAGGGATGATAATAATAGTAATAAGAATAATAATAACAGTTATAGCGATAATAATAATAGTAATAAGAATAATAATAATAGTTGTAGCGATAATAATAATAGTAATAAGGATAATAATAATAGTTATAAGGATAAAGACTAGAGAAATACGGATAATAATAATAGTAATAAGAATAATTATAACAGATATAGCGATAATAATAATAGTAATAAGGATAGTAATAATAGTTATCAGGATAAAGACAAGAGTAATACGGATAGTAACAATAGAATAAGGATAATAATAACAGTTACAGCGACAAGAATAATAGTAATAAGGATAATAATAACAGTTATAGCGATAATAATAATAGTAATAACGATTAATAATAATAGTTGTAGCGATAGTAATGATAGTAATAAGGATAATAATAACAGTTATAGCGATAATAATAATAGTAATAAGGATAATAATAATAGTTATAGCGATAATAATAATAGTAATAAGAATAATAATAATAGTTGTAGCGATAATAATAATAGTAATAAGGTTAATAATAATAGTTATAAGGATAAAGACAAGAAAAATAGGGATGATAATAATAGTAATAAGAATAATAATAACAGTTATAGCGATAATAATAATAGTAATAAGAATAATAATAATAGTTGTAGCGATAATAATAATAGTAATAAGGATAATAATAATAGTTATAAGGATAAAGACTAGAGAAATACGGATAATAATAATAGTAATAAGAATAATTATAACAGATATAGCGATAATAATAATAGTAATAAGGATAGTAATAATAGTTATCAGGATAAAGACAAGAGTAATACGGATAGTAACAATAGAATAAGGATAATAATAACAATTACAGCGACAAGAATAATAGTAATAAGGATAATAATAATAGTTATAGCGATAATAATAATAGTAATAAGAATACTAATAACAGTTATAGCGATAATAATAATAGTAATAAGGATAATAATAATAGTTATAGCGATAATAATAATAGTAATATTGATAATAATAATAGTTATAAGGATAAAGACAAGAGGAATACGGATATAACAATAGAATATGGATAATAATAACAGTTATAGCGATAATAATAATAGTAATAACGATTAATAATAATAGTTGTAGCGATAGTAATGATAGTAATAAGGATAATAATAACAGTTATAGCGATAATAATAATAGTAATAAGGATAATAATAATAGTTATAAGGATAAAGACAAGAGAAATACGGATAATAATAATAGTAATAAGAATAATTATAACAGATATAGCGATAATAGTAATAGTAATAAGGATAGTAATAATAGTTATCAGGATAAAAACAAGAGTAATACGGATAGTAACAATAGAATAAGGATAATAATAACAGTTACAGCGACAAGAATAATAGTAATAAGGATAAAAATAATAATAGTTATAGCGATAATAATAATAGTAATAAGGTTAATAATAACAGTTATAGCGATAATAATAATAGTAATAAGGATAATAATAATAGTTATAAGGATAAAGACAAGAGAAATACGGATAATAATAATAGTAATAAGAATAATTATAACAGATATAGCGATAATAGTAATAGTAATAAGGATAGTAATAATAGTTATCAGGATAAAAACAAGAGTAATACGGATAGTAACAATAGAATAAGGATAATAATAACAGTTACAGCGACAAGAATAATAGTAATAAGGATAAAAATAATAATAGTTATAGCGATAATAATAATAGTAATAAGGTTAATAATAATAGTTATAGCGATAATAATAATAGTAATAAGGATAATAATAATAGTTATAGCGATAATAATAATAGTAATAATGATAATAATAATAGTTATAAGGATAAAGACTAGAGGAATACGGATATAACAATAGAATATGGATAATAATAACAGTTATAGCGATAATAATAATAGTAATAAGGATAATAATAATAGTTATAAGGATAAAGACAGGTGGAATAAGGATTGTAACAATAGAATAAGGATAATAATAACAGTTACAGCGACAAGAATAATAGTAATAACGATTAATAATAATAGTTGTAGCGATAGTAATGATAGTAATAAGGATAATAATAACAGTTATAGCGATAATAATAATAGTAATAACGATTAATAATAATAGTTGTAGCGATAGTAATGATAGTAATAGGGATAATAATAACAGTTATAGCGATAATAATAATAGTAATAAGGATAATAATAATAGTTATAGCGATAATAATAATAGTAATAAGAATAATAATAATAGTTGTAGCGATAATAATAATAGTAATAAGGATAATAATAATAGTTATAAGGATAAAGACAAGAGAAATACGGATAATAATAATAGTAATAAGAATAATTATAACAGATATAGCGATAATAATAATAGTAATAAGGATAGTAATAATAGTTATCAGGATAAAGACAAGAGTAATACGGATAGTAACAATAGAATAAGGATAATAATAACAATTACAGCGACAAGAATAATAGTAATAAGGATAATAATAATAGTTATAGCGATAATAATAATAGTAATAAGAATACTAATAACAGTTATAGCGATAATAATAATAGTAATAAGGATAATAATAATAGTTATAAGGATAAAGACAAGAGAAATACGGATAATAATAATAGTAATAAGAATAATTATAACAGTAATAATGATAATAATAACATTCATAGCGATAATAATGATAGTAAGATGTATACGAATAATAGTTATAAGGATAAAGAGAAGAGTAATACGGATAGTAATAATGGAATAAGGATAATAATAACAGTTATAGCGATAATAGTAATAGTAATACGAGTAATAATAACAGTTGTAGCGATATAAATAATAGTAATAAGGATAATAATAATAGTTATAAGGATGAAGACATGAGGAATAGGGATAATAAAAATAGTAATAAGAATAATAATAACAGTTATAGCGATAATAATAATAGTAATAAGAATACTAATAACAGTTATAGCGATAATAATAATAGTAATAAGGATAATAATAATAGTTAAAAGGATAAAGACAAGAGGAATAGAGATAATAATAATAGTAATAGGAATAGGGATAGTAATAATAGTAATAGGTATAATAATAACAGTTATAGCGATAATAATAATAGTAATAAGGATAAAGGCAAGAGTAATACGGATAGTAATAATAGAATAAGGATAATAATAACAGTTATAGCGATAATAATAATAATAATAAGGATAATTATAATAGTTATAAGGATGAAGACATGTGGAATAGGGATAATAATAATAGTAATAAGAATAATAATAACAGATATAGCGATAATAATAATAGTAATAAGGATAATAATAATAGTTACAAGGATAAAGACAAGAGGAATAAGGATAGTAACAATAGAATAAGGATAATAATAACAGTTATAGCGATAATAATAATAATAATAAGGATAATAATAATAGAATAAGGATAATAATAACAGTTATAGCGATAATAATAATAATAATAAGGATAATTATAATAGTTATAAGGATGAAGACATGTGGAATAGGGATAATAATAATAGTAATAAGAATAATAATAACAGATATAGCGATAATAATAATAGTAATAAGAATACTAATAACAGTTACAGCGATAATAATAATAGTAATAAGGATAGTAATAATAGTTAAAAGGAGAAAGACAAGAGGAATAGAGATAATAATAATAGTAATAGGAATACGGATAGTAATAATAGTAATAAATATAATAATAACAGTTATAGCGATAATACTAATAGTAATAAGGATAAAGGCAAGAGTAATTCGGATAATAACAATAGAATAAGGATAATAATAACAGTTATAGCGACAATAATAATAATAATAAGGATAATTATAATAGTTATAAGGATGAAGACATGTGGAATAGGGATAATAATAATAGTAATAAGAATAATAATAACAGATATAGCGATAATAATAATAGTAATAAGGATAGTAATAATAGTTATCAGGATAAAGACAAGAGCAATACGGATAGTAACAATAGAATAAGGATAATAATAACAGTTACAGCGACAAGAATAATAGAAATAAGGATAAAAATAATAATAGTTATAACAATAATAATAATAGTAATAAGGATAATAATAATAGTTATAAGAATAAAGACAAGAGGAATAAGGATAGTAACAATAGAATAAGGATAATAATAACAGTTATAGCGATAATAATAATAATAATAAGGATAATAATAATAGTTATAAGGATGAAGACATGAGGAATAGGGATAATAATAATAGTAATAAGAATAATAATAACAGATATAGCGATAATAATAATAGTAATAAGGATAGTAATAATAGTTATAAGGATAAAGACAAGAGTAATACGGATAGTAACAACAGAATAAGGATAATAATAACAGTTACAGCGACAAGAATAATAGTAATAAGGATAATAATAACAGTCATAGCGATAATAATAATAATAATAATAATAAGGATAATAATAATAGTTATAAGGATAAAGACAAGAATAATAGGGATAATAATAATAGTAATAAGAATACTAATAACAGTTATAGCGATAATAATAATAGTAATAAGGATAAAGGCAAGAGTAATACGGATACTATCAATAGAATAAGGAAAATAATAACAGTTATAGCGATAATAATAATAATAATAAGGATAATAATAATAGTTATAAGGATGAAGACATGAGGAATAGGGATAATGATAATAGTAATAGGAATAGGGATAGTAACAATAGTAATAGGTATAATAATAACAGTTATAGCGATAATAATAATAATAATAAGGATAATAATAATAGTCATAGCGATAATAATAATAGTAATAAGGATAATAATAATAGTTATAAGGATAAAGACAAGGTGAATGCGGATATAACAATAGAATATGGATAATAATAACAGTTATAGCGATAATAATAATAGTAATAAGGATAATAATAATAGTTATAAGGATGAAGACATGAGGAATAGGGATAGTAACAACAGAATAAGGATAATAATAACAGTTACAGCGACACGAATAATAGTAATAAGGATCATAATAATAGTTATAGCGATAATAATAATAGTAATAAGGATAATAATAATAGTTATAAGGATAAAGACAGGTGGAATAAGGATAGTAACAATAGAATAAGGATAATAATAACAGTTACAGCGACAAGAATAATAGTAATAAGGATAATAATAACAGTCATAGCGATAATAATAATAATAATAATAAGGATAATAATAACAGTCATAGCGATAATAATAATAATAATAATAAGGATAATAATAATAGATATAAGGATAAAGACAAGAGTAATAGGGATAATAATAATAGTAATAAGAATACTAATAACAGTTATAGCGATAATAATAATAGTTACAAGAATAATAATAACTGTTATAGCGATATAAATAATAGTAGTAAGGATAATAATAACAGCTATAGCGATAATAATAATAGTAATAAGGTTAATAATAACAGCTATAGCGATAATAATAATAGTAATAAGGTTAATAATAATAGTTATAAGGATAAAGACAAGAATAATAGGGATGATAATAATAGTAATAAGAATAATAATAACAGTTATAGCGAAAATAATAATAGTAATAAGGATAGTAATAATAGTTATAAGGATAAAGACAAGAGGAATACGGATATAACAATAGAATATGGATAATAATAACAGTTATAGCGATAATAATAATAGTAATAAGGATAATAATAATAGTTATAAGGATAAAGACAGGTGGAATAAGGATTGTAACAATAGAATAAGGATAATAATAACAGTTACAGCGACAAGAATAATAGTAATAAGGATAATAATAACAGTCATAGCGATAATAATAATAATAATAAGGATAATAATAATAGTTATAAGGATAAAGACAAGAATAATAGGGATAATAATAATAGTAATAAGAATACTAATAACAGTTATAGCGATAATAATAATAATAATAAGGATAATAATAATAGTTATAAGGATGAAGACATGAGGAATAGGGATAATGATAATAGTGATAGGAATAGGGATAGTAATAATAGTAATAGATATAATAATAACAGTTATAGCGATAATAATAATAATAATAAGGATAATAATAATAGTAATAAGGATAATAATAATAGTTATAAGGATAAAGACAAGAGGAATACGGATATAACAATAGAATATGGATAATAATAACAGTTATAGCGATAATAATAATAGTAATAAGGATAATAATAATAGTTATAAGGATAAAGACAGGTGGAATAAGGATTGAAACAATAGAATAAGGATAATAATAACAGTTACAGCGACAAGAATAATAGTAATAAGTATAATAATAATAATAATAATAAGGATAATAATAATAGTTATAAGGATAAAGACAAGAATAATAGGGATAATAATAATAGTAATAAGAATACTAATAACAGATATAGCGATAATAATAATAGTAATAAGGATAAAGGGAGGTGGAATAAGGATAGTAACAATAGAATAAGGATAATAATAACAGTTACAGCGACAAGAATAATAGTAATAAGGATAATAATAACAGTCATAGCGATAATAATAATAATAATAAGGATAATAATAATAGTTATAAGGATAAAGACAAGAATAATAGGGATAATAATAATAGTAATAAGAATACTAATAACAGTTATAGCGATAATAATAATAATAATAAGGATAATAATAATAGTTATAAGGATGAAGACATGAGGAATAGGGATAATGATAATAGTGATAGGAATAGGGATAGTAATAATAGTAATAGATATAATAATAACAGTTATAGCGATAATAATAATAATAATAAGGATAATAATAATAGTAATAAGGATAATAATAATAGTTATAAGGATAAAGACAAGAGGAATACGGATATAACAATAGAATATGGATAATAATAACAGTTATAGCGATAATAATAATAGTAATAAGGATAATAATAATAGTTATAAGGATAAAGACAGGTGGAATAAGGATTGAAACAATAGAATAAGGATAATAATAACAGTTACAGCGACAAGAATAATAGTAATAAGTATAATAATAATAATAATAATAAGGATAATAATAATAGTTATAAGGATAAAGACAAGAATAATAGGGATAATAATAATAGTAATAAGAATACTAATAACAGATATAGCGATAATAATAATAGTAATAAGGATAAAGGGAGGTGGAATAAGGATAGTAACAATAGAATAAGGATAATAATAACAGTTACAGCGACAAGAATAATAGTAATAAGGATAATAATAACAGTCATAGCGATAATAATAATAATAATAAGGATAATAATAATAGTTATAAGGATAAAGACAAGAATAATAGGGATAATAATAATAGTAATAAGAATACTAATAACAGTTATAGCGATAATAATAATAGTAATAAGGATAATAATAATAGTTATAACGATAAAGACAAGAATAATAGGGATGATAATAATAGTAATAAGAATAATAATAACAGTTATAGCGAAAATAATAATAGTAATAAGGATATTAATAATATTTATAAGGATAAAGACAAGAGGACTACGGATATAACAATAGAATATGCATAATAATAACAGTTATAGCGATAATAATAATAGTAATAAGGATAATAATAATAGTTATAAGGATAAAGACTGGTGGAATAAGGATTGTAACAATAGAATAAGGATAATAATAACAGTTACAGCGACAATAATAATAGTAATAAGTATAATAATAATAATAATAATAATAATAAGGATAATAATAATAGTTATAAGGATAAAGACAAGAATAATAGGGATAATAACAATAGTAATAAGAATACTAATAACAGATATAGCGATAATAATAATAGTAATAAGGATAAAGGGAGGTGGAATAAGGATAGTATCAATAGAATAAGGATAATAATAACAGTTACAGCGACAAGAATAATAGTAATAAGGATAATAATGACAGTCATATCGATAATAATAATAATAATAATAAGGATAATAATAATAGTTATAAGGATGAAGACATGAGGAATAGGGATAATAATAATAGTAATAAGAATAATAATAACAGTTATAGCGATAATAATAATAGTTACAAGAATAATAATAACTGTTATAGCGATATAAATAATAGTAGTAAGGATAATAATAACAGTTATACCGATAATAATAATAGTAATAAGGATAATAATAATAGTTATAAGAATAAAGAGAAGAGTAATACGGATAGTAATAATGGAATAAGCATAATAATACCAGTTATAGCGATAATAATAATAGTAATAAGGATAATAATAATAGTTAAAAGGATAAAGACAAGAGTAATAAGGATAGTAACAATAGAATAAGGATAATAATACTAGTTACAGCGATAATAATAATAGTAATAAGGATAATAATAATAGTTATAGGGATAATAATAATAGTAATAAGGATAATAATAACAGTTATAGCGATAATAATAATAGTAACAAGAATAATAATAACAGTTATAGCGATATAAATAATAGTAATAAGCATAATAATAACAGTTATAGCGATAATAATAATAGTAACAAGAATAATAATAACAGTTATAGCGATGTAAATAATAGTAATAAGCATAATAATAACAGTTATAGCGATAATAATAATAGTAATAAGGATAATAATAACAGTTATAGCGATAATAATAATAGAAACAAGAATAAAAATAACAGTTATAGCGATATAAATAATAGTAATCAGGATAATAATATCAGTTATTGCGATAATAATAATAGTATAAGGATAATAATAATAGTTATAAGGATAAAGACAAGAGTAATAAGGATAGTAACAATAGAATAAGGATAATAATAACAGTTATAGCGATAATAATAATAGTAACAAGAATAATAATAACAGTTATAGCGATATAAGTAATAGTAATAAGCATAATAATAACAGTTATAGCGATAATAATAATAGTAATAAGGATAATAATACTAGTTATAGCGATAATAATAATAGTAATAAGGATAATAATAATAGTTATAGGGATAATAATAATAGTAATAAGGATAATAATAACAGTTATAGCGATAATAATAATAGTAACAAGAATAATAATAACAGTTATATCGATATAAATAATAGTAATAAGCATAATAATAACAGTTATAGCGATAATAATAATAGTAACAAGAATAATAATAACAGTTATAGCGATGTAAATAATAGTAATAAGCATAATAATAACAGTTATAGCGATAATAATAATAGTAATAAGGATAATAATAACAGTTATAGCGATAATAATAATAGTAATAAGGATAATAATAATAGTTATAAGGATAAAGACAAGCGTAATAAGGATAGTAACAATAGAATAAGGATAATAATAACAGTTAAAGCGATAGTAATAATAGTAATAAGAATAAAATTAATAGTAATCATGATAATAATAACATTTATAGCGATAATAATAATAGTAATAAGGATAATAATAACAGTTATAGCGATAATAATAATAGAAACAAGAATAAAAATAACAGTTATAGCGATATAAATAATAGTAATCAGGATAATAATAACAGTCATAGCGATAATAATAATAGTTATAGTGCTAGTAATAATAGTAATAAGGATAATAATAATAGTTATAAGGATAAAGACAAGAGTAATAGGGATAGTAATAATAGAATAAGGATAATAATAACAGTCATAGCGATAATAATAATAGTTATAGCGATAATAATAATACTAATAAGGATAATAATAATAGTTATAAGGATAAAGACAAGAGTAATAGGGATAGTAATAATAGAATAAGGATAATAATAACAGTCACAGTGATAATAATAATAATAGTAGTAAGGATAATAATAATAGTTATCGCGATAGTAATAATAGTAATAAGGATAATAATAATAGTTATAGTGCGAATAATAATAGTAATAAGGATAAACATAATAGTTATAGTGCTAATAATACTAGTAATAAGGATAATAATAACAGTTACAGCGATAATAATAATAGTAATAAGGATAATAATAATAGTTATAAGGATAAAGACAGGTGGAATAGGGATAGTAACAATAGAATAAGGATAATAATAACAGTTACAGCGACAAGAATAATAGTAATAAGGATAATAATAACAGTCATAGCGATAATAATAATAATAATAATAAGGATAATAATAATAGATATAAGGATAAAGACAAGAATAATAGGGATAATAATAATAGTAATAAGAATACTAATAACAGATATAGCGATAATAATAATAGTAATAAGGATAAAGGGAGGTGGAATAAGGATAGTAACAATAGAATAAGGATAATAATAACAGTTACAGCGACAAGAATAATAGTAATAAGTATAATAATAATAATAATAATAATAAGGATAATAATAATAGTTATAAGGATAAAGACAAGAATAATAGGGATAATAATAATAGTAATAAGAATACTAATAACAGATATAGCGGTAATAATAATAGTAATAAGAATAAAGGGAGGTGGAATAAGGATAGTAACAATAGAATAAGGATAATAATAACAGTTACAGCGACAAGAATAATAGTAATAAGGATAATAATAACAGTCATAGCGATAATAATAATAATAATAATAAGGATAATAATAATAGTTATAAGGATGAAGACATGAGGAATAGGGATAATGATAATAGTAATAAGAATAATAATAACAGTTATAGCGATAATGATAATAGTTACAAGAATAATAATAACTGTTATAGCGATATAAATAATAGTAGTAAGGATAATAATAACAGCTATAGCGATAATAATAATAGTTATAAGGATATAGACAAGAATAATAGGGATAATAATAATAGTAATAAGAATACTAATAACAGTTATAGCGATAATAATAATAGTAATAAGGATAGTAATAATAGTTATAAGGATAAAGACAAGAGGAATACGGATATAACAATAGAATATGGATAATAATAACAGTCATAGCGATAATAATAATAATAATAATAAGGATAATAATAATAGTTATAAGGATGAAGACATGAGGAATAGGGATATGGTAATAGTAATAAGAATAATAATAACAGTTATAGCGATAATAATAATAGTTACAAGAATAATAATAATTGTTATAGCGATATAAGTAATAGTAGTAAGGATAATAATAACACCTATAGCGATAATAATAATAGTAATAAGGTTAATAATAACAGCTATAGCGATAATAATAATAGTAATAAGGTTAATAATAATAGTTATAAGGATAAAGACAAGAATAATAGGGATGATAATAATAGTAATAAGAATAATAATAACAGTTATAGCGATAATAATAATAGTAATAAGGATAATAATAATAGTTAAAAGGATAACGACAAAAGGAATAGAGATAATAATAATAGTAATAGGAATAGGGATAGTAATAATAGTAATAGGTATAATAATAACAGTTATAGCGATAATAATAATAGTAATAAGGATAATAATAACAGTCATAGCGATAATAATAATAATAATAATAAGGATAATAATAATAGTTATAAGGATAAAGACAAGAGGAATAAGGATAGTAACAATAGAATAAGGATAATAATAATAGTAATAAGAATAATAATAACAGTTATAGCGATAATAATAATAATAATAATAATAATAACGATAATAATAATAGTTATAGCGATAATAATAATAGTAATATGGATAATAATAATAATAGTTATAGCGATAATAGTAATAGTAATAAGGATAAAGGCAAGAGTAATACGGCTAGTAACAATAGAATAAGGATAATAATAACAGTTATAGCGATAATAATAATAGTAATAAGGATAATAATAATAGTTATAAGTATAAAGACAAGAGTAATAAGGATAGTAACAATAGAGTAAGGATAATAATAATAGTTATAGCGATAATAATAATAGTAACAAGAATAATAATAACAGTTATAGCGATATAAGTAATAGTAATAAGCATAATAATAACAGTTATAGCGATAATAATAATAGTAATAAGGATAATAATACTAGTTATAGCGATAATAATAATAGTAATAAGGATAATAATAATAGTTATAGGGATAATAATAATAGTAATAAGGATAATAATAACAGTTATAGCGATAATAATAATAGTAACAAGAATAATAATAACAGTTATAGCGATATAAATAATAGTAATAAGCATAATAATATCAGTTATAGCGATAATAATAATAGTAACAAGAATAATAATAACAGTTATAGCGATGTAAATAATAGTAATAAGCATAATAATAACAGTTATAGCGATAATAATAATAGTAATAAGGATAATAATAACAGTTATAGCGATAATAATAATAGAAACAAGAATAAAAATAACAGTTATAGCGATATAAATAATAGTAATCAGGATAATAATAACAGTTATTGCGATAATAATAATAGTATAAGGATAATAATAATAGTTATAAGGATAAAGACAAGAGTAATAAGTATAGTAACAATAGAATAAGGATAATAATAACAGTTGGAGCGATAATAATAATAGTAACACGAATAATAATAACAGTTATAGACATATAAATAATAGTAACAAGGATAATAATAATAGTTATAAGGATAAAGACAAGAGTAATAAGGATAGTAACAATAGAATAAGGATAATAATAATAGTTATAGCGATAATAATAATAGTAACAAGAATAATAATAACAGTTATAGCGATATAAGTAATAGTAATAAGCATAATAATAACAGTTATAGCGATAATAATAATAGTAATAAGGATAGTAATAATAGTTATCAGGATAAAGACAAGAGTAATACGGATAGTAACAATAGAATAAGGATAATAATAACAGTTGTAGCGATAATAATAATAATAATAAGGATAATAATAATAGTTATAAGGATGAAGACAGGAGGAATAGGGATAATAAAAATAGTAATAAGAATAATAATAACAGTTATAGCGATAATAATAGTAATAAGGATAGTAATAATAGTTATCAGGATAAAGACAAGAGTAATACGGATAGTAACAATAGAATAAGGCTAATAATAACAGTTACAGCGACAAGAATAATAGTAATAAGGATAATAATAACAGATATAGCGATGATAATAATAGTAATAAGGATAATAATAATAGTTATAAGGATAAAGACAAGAGTAATAAGGATAGTAACAATAGAATAAGGATAATAATAACGGTTTGAGCGATAATGGTAATAGTAATAAGGATAATAATAATAGTTATAAGGATAAAGACAAGAGTAATACGGATTGTAACAGTAGAATAAGGATAATAATAACAGTTATAGCGATAATAATAATAGTAATAAGAATAAAATTAATAGTAATCATGATAATAATAACATTTATAGCGATAATAATAATAGTAATAAGGATAGTAATAATAGTTATCAGGATAAAGACAAGAGTAATACGGATAGTAACAATAGAATAAGGATAATAATAACAGTTGTAGCGATAATAATAATAATAATAAGGATAATAATAATAGTTATAAGGATGAAGACAGGAGGAATAGGGATAATAAAAATAGTAATAAGAATAATAATAACAGTTATAGCGATAATAATAGTAATAAGGATAGTAATAATAGTTATCAGGATAAAGACAAGAGTAATACGGATAGTAACAATAGAATAAGGCTAATAATAACAGTTACAGCGACAAGAATAATAGTAATAAGGATAATAATAACAGATATAGCGATGATAATAATAGTAATATGGATAATAATAATAGTAATAAGGATAAAGACAAGAGTAATACGGATAGTAACAATAGAATAAGGATAATAATAACAGTAATAGCGATAATAATAACAATAATAATAATAAGGATAATAATAACAGTTATAGCGATAATAATAATAGTTATAAGGATAAAGAGAAGAGTAATACGGATGGTAATAACAGAATAAGTATAATAATAACAGTCATAGCGATAATAATAATAGTGTTCGGGATATTCAAAAATTCCTTTGTTTTGTATCGCTACTGGTTTCTCGAACATTCCAGAATTATTGGCAGTATAAATATGTAAACATCGAGCGAGAGCGGTTAGTTCTAAACCGAATCGTCCTGCGAGCAAAACATAGTTATACGTAGATCGTCAACAATCTCTATTCCTCTTGTCTTTATCCTTATAACTGTTATTATTATCCTTATTATTATGATTATTATTATCGCTATGACTGTTATTATTATCCTTATTACTAGTATTATTAGCACTATAACTATTATGTATATCCTTATTACTATTATTATTATCGCTATAACTGTTATTATTATCCTTATTACTAGTATTATTAGCACTATAACTATTATGTTTATCCTTATTACTATTATTATTCGCACAATAACTATTATTATTATCCTTATTACTATTATTATTATCGCTATGACTGTTATTATTATACTTATTCTGTTATTACCATCCGTATTACTCTTCTCTTTATCCTTATAACTATTATTATTTCCCTTATTATTATTATTATTATCGCTATAACTGTTATTATTATCCTTATTACTAGTATTATTAGCACTATAACTATTATGTTTATCCTCATTACTATTATTATTCGCACAATAACTATTATTATTATCCTTATTACTATTATTATTGTCGTTATGACTGTTATTAGTATACTTATTCTATTATTGCTATCCCTATTACTCTTGTCTTTATCCTGATAATTATTATTATTTCCCTTATTACTATTATTATTATCGCTATAACTGTTATTATTATCCTTATTACTAGTATTATTAGCACTATAACTATTATGTATATCCTTATTACTATTATTATTCGCACTATAACTATTATTATTATGCTTATTACTATTATTATGATCGCTATGACTGTTATTATTATACTTATTCTGTTATTACCATCCCTATTACTCTTCTCTTTATCCTTATAACTATTATTATGTCCCTTATTACTATTATTATTATCGCTATAACTGTTATTATTATCCTTATTACTAGTATTATTAGCACTATAACTATTATGTATATCCTTATTACTATTATTATTAGCACTATAACTATTATTATTATGCTTATTACTATTATTATGATCGCTATGACTGTTATTATTATACTTATTCTATTATTACTATCCCTATTACTCTTGTCTTTATCCTGATAATTATTATTATTTCCCTTATTACTATTATTATTATCGCTATAACTATTATTATTATCCTTATTACTATTATTACTAGCACTATAACTATTATTATTATCCTTATTACTATTATTATTATCGCTATGACTCTTATTACTATACTTATTCTATTATTACTATCCCTATTGCTCTTGTCTTTATTCTGATAATTATTATTATTTCCCATATTACTATTATTATTATCGCTATAACTGTTATTATTATCCTTATTACTATTATTATTCGCACTATAACTATTATTATTATCCTTATTACTATTATTATTATCGCTATAACCATTATTATTATCGCTATGACTGTTATTACTATACTTATTCTATTATTACTATCCCAATTACTCTTGTCTTTATCCTGATAATTGTTATTATTTCCCTTATTACTATTATTATTATCGCTATAACTGTTATTATTATCCTTATTACTATTATTATTATCGCTATAACTGTTATTATTATCCTTATTACTATTATTATTAGCACTATAACTATTATTATTATGCTTATTACTATTATTATTATCGCTATGACTGTTATTATTATACTTATTCTGTTATTACCATCCCTATTACTCTTCTCTTTATCCTTGTAACTATTATTATTTCCCTTATTACTATTATTATTATCGCTATGACTGTTATTATTATACTTATTCTGATATTACCATCCCTATTACTCTTGTCTTTATCCTGATAATTATTATTATTTCCCTTATTACTATTATTATTATCGATATAACTGTTATTAATATCCTTATTACTAGTATTATTAGCACTATAACTATTATGTATATCCTTATTACTATTATTGTTAGCACTATAACTATTATTATTATGCTTATTACTATTATTATTATCGCTATGACTGTTATTATTATACTTATTCTATTATTACTATCCCTATTACTCTTGTCTTTATCCTGATAACTATTATTATTTCCCTTATTACTATTATTATTATCGCTATAACTGTTATTATTATCCCTATTACTATTATTACTAGCACTATAACTATTATTATTATCCTTATTACTATTATTATTATCGCTATGACTGTTATTATTATACTTATTCTATTATTACTATCCCTATTACTCTTGTCTTTATCCTGATAACTATTATTATTTCCCTTATTACTATTATTATTATCGCTATAACTGTTATTATTATCCCTATTACTATTATTACTAGCACTATAACTATTATTATTATCCTTATTACTATTATTATTATCGCTATGACTGTTATTATTATACTTATTCTATTATTACTATCCCTATTACTCTTGTCTTTATCCTGATAATTATTATTATTTCCCTTATTACTATTATTATTATCGCTATAAGTGTTATTATTATCCTTATTACTAGTATTATTAGCACTATAACTATTATGTTTATCCTTATTAGTATTATTATTCGCACTATAACTATTATTATTATCCTTATTACTATTATTATTATCGCTATAACTATTATTATTATGGCTATGACTGTTATTATTATCCTTATTCTATTATTACTATCCCTATTACTCTTCTCTTTATGCTTATAACTATTATTATTTCCCTTATTACTATTATTATTCGCACTATAACTATTATTACTATCCTAATTACTATTATTATTATCGCTATAACTATTATTATTATGGCTATGACTGTTATTATTATCCTTATTCTATTATTACTATCCCTATTATTCTTGTCTTTATCCTCATAACTATTATTATTATCCTTATTACTATTATTATTATCGCTATGCCTGTTATTATTATACTTATTCTATTATTACTATCCCTATTACTCTTGTCTTTATCCTGATAATTATTATTATTTCCCATATTACTATTATTATTATCGCTATAACTGTTATTATTATCCTTATTACTATTATTATTCGCACTATAACTATTATTATTATCCTTATTACTATTATTATTATCGCTATGACTGTTATTATTATACTTATTCTGTTATTACTATCCCTATTACTCTTGTCTTTATCCTGATAATTATTATTATTATCCTTATTACTATTATTATTCGCACTATAACAATTATTATTATCCTTATTACTATTATTATTATCGCTATGACTGTCATTATTATACTTATTCTGTTATTACTATCCCTATTACTCTTGTATTTATCCTTATAACTTTTAGTTTTATCCTTATTACTATTATTATTATCGCTATAACTATTATTATTATCGCTATGACTGTTATTATTATCCTTATTCTATTATTACTATCCCTATTACTCTTGTCTTTATCCTTATAACTATTATTATTTCCCTTATTACTATTATTATTATCGCTATAACTGTTATTATTATCCTTATTACTAGTATTATTAGCACTATAACTATTATGTATATCCTTATTACTATTATTATTCGCACTATAACTATTATTATTATGCTTATTACTATTATTATTATCGCTATGACTGTTATTATTATACTTATTCTGTTATTACCATCCCTATTACTCTTCTCTTTATCCTTATAACTATTATTATTTCCCTTATTACTATTATTATTATCGCTATGACTGTTATTATTATACTTATTCTGATATTACCATCCCTATTACTCTTGTCTTTATCCTGATAATTATTATTATTTCCCTTATTACTATTATTATTATCGATATAACTGTTATTAATATGCTTATTACTATTATTATTATCGCTATGACTGTTATTATTATACTTATTCTGTTATTACCATCCCTATTACTCTTGTCTTTATCCTGATAACTATTATTATTTCCCTTATTACTATTATTATGATCGCTATAACTGTTATTATTATCCTTATTACTAGTATTATTAGCAAAATAACTATTATTATTATCCTTATTACTATTATTATTATCGCTATGACTGTTATTATTATACTTATTCTGTTATTACTATCCCTATTACTCTTGTCTTTATCCTTATAACTATTATTATTATCCTTATTACTATTATTATTATCGCTATAACTATTATTATTATCGCTATGACTGTTATTATTATCCTTATTCTATTATTACTATCCCTATTACTCTTGTCTTTATCCTTATAAATATTATTATTTCCCTTATTACTATTATTATTATCGCTATAACTATTATTATTATCCTTATTACTACTATTACTAGCACTATAACTATTATGATTATCCTTATTACTATTATTATTCGCACTATAACTATTATTATTATACTTATTCTGTTATTACCATCCCTATTACACTTCTCTTTATCCTTATAACTATTATTATTTCCCTTATTACTATTATTATTATCGCTATAACTGTTATTATTATCCTTATTACTATTATTATTATTGCTATAACTGTTATTATTATCCTTATTACTATTATTATTAGCATTATAGCTATTATTATTATCCTTAATACTATTATTATTATCGCAATGACTGTTATTACTAAACTTATTCTATTATTACTATCCCTATTACTCTTGTCTTTATCCTGATAATTATTATTATTTCCCTTATTACTATTATTATTATCGCTATAACTGTTATTATTATCCTTATTACTAGTATTATTAGCACTATAACTATTATGTTTATCCTTATTAGTATTATTATTCGCACTATAACTATTATTATTATCCTTATTCTATTATTACTATCCCTATTACTCTTGTCTTTATCCTTATAACTATTATTATTTCCCTTATTACTATTATTATTATCGCTATAACTATTATTATTATCCTTATTACTATTATTACTAGCACTATAACTATTATTATTATCCTTATTACTATTATTATTATCGCTATGACTGATATTATTATACTTATTCTGTTATTACTATCCCTATTACTCTTGTCTTTATCCTTATAACTATTATTATTATCCTTATTACTATTATTATTATCGCTATAACTATTATTATTATCGCTATGACTGTTATTATTATCCTTATTCTATTATTACTATCCCTATTACTCTTGTCTTTATCCTTATAACTATTATTATTATCCTTATTACTATTATTATTATCGCTATAACCATTATTATTATCGCTATGACTGTTATTATTATCCTTATTCTATTATTACTATCCCTATTACTCTTGTCTTTATCCTGATAATTATTATTATTTCCCTTATTCCTATTATTATTATCGATATAACTGTTATTATTATCCTTATTACTAGTATTATTAGCACTATAACTATTATGTATATCCTTATTACTATTATTACTAGCACTATAACTATTATTATTATCCTTATTACTATTATTATTATCGCTATGACTGTTATTATTATACTTATTCCGTTATTACCATCCCTATTACTCTTCTCTTTATCCTTATAACTATTATTATTTCCCTTATTACTATTATTATTATCGCTATGACTGTTATTATTATACTTATTCTGATATTACCATCCCTATTACTCTTGTCTTTATCCTGATAATTATTATTATTTCCCTTATTCCTATTATTATTATCGATATAACTGTTATTAATATCCTTATTACTAGTATTATTAGCACTATAACTATTATGTATATCTTTATTACTATTATTATTAGCACTATAACTATTATTATTATCCTTATTACTATTATTATTATCGCTATGACTGTTATTATTATACTTATTCCGTTATTACCATCCCTATTACTCTTCTCTTTATCCTTATAACTATTATTATTTCCCTTATTACTATTATTATTATCGCTATGACTGTTATTATTATACTTATTCTGATATTACCATCCCTATTACTCTTGTCTTTATCCTGATAATTATTATTATTTCCCTTATTCCTATTATTATTATCGATATAACTGTTATTAATATCCTTATTACTAGTATTATTAGCACTATAACTATTATGTATATCTTTATTACTATTATTATTAGCACTATAACTATTATTATTATGCTTATTACTATTATTATTATCGCTATGACTGTTATTATTATACTTATTCTGTTATTACTATCCCTATTACTCTTGTCTTTATCCTTATAACTATTATTATTATCCTTATTACTATTATTATTATCGCTATAACTATTATTATTATCGCTATGACTGTTATTATTATCCTTATTCTATTATTACTATCCCTATTACTCTTGTCTTTATCCTTATAACTATTATTATTATCCTTATTACTATTATTACTAGCACTATAACTATCTTTATTATCCTTATTACTTTTATTATTATCGCTATGACTGTTAATACTATACTTATTCTATTATTACTATCCCTATTACTCTTGTCTTTAGCCTGATAATTATTATTATTTCCCTTATTACTATTATTATTATCCTTATTACTATTATTATTCGCACTATAACTATTATTATTATACTTATTCTGTTATTACCATCCCTATTACACTTCTCTTTATCCTTATAACTATTATTATTTCCCTTATTACTATTATTATTATCGCTATAACTGTTATTATTATCCTTATTACTATTATCATTAGCATTATAGCTATTATTATTATCCTTAATACTATTATTATTATCGCAATGACTGTTATTACTATACTTATTCTATTATTACTATCCCTATTACTCTTGTCTTTATCCTGATAATTATTATTATTTCCCTTATTACTATTATTATTATCGCTATAACTATTATTATTATCGCTATCACTGTTATTATTATCCTTATTCTATTATTACTATCCCTATTACTCTTGTCTTTATCCTTATAACTATTATTATTTCCCTTATTACTATTATTATTATCGCTATAACTATTATTATTATCCTTATTACTATTATGACTAGCACTGTAACTATTATTATTATCCTTATTTCTATTATTATTATCGCTATGACTGTTATTATTATACTTATTCTATTATTATTATTATCACTGTGACTGTTATTATTATCCTTATTCTATTATTACTATCCCTATTACTCTTGTCTTTATCCTTATAACTATTATTATTATCCTTATTAGTATTATTATTATCGCTATAACTATTATTATTATCGCTATGACTGTTATTATTATCCTTATTCTATTATTACTATCCCTATTACTCTTGTCTTTATCCTTATAACTATTATTATTATCCTTATTACTATTATTACTAGCACTATAACTATTATTATTATCCTTATTACTATTATTATTATCGCTATGACTGTTATTATTATACTTAGTCTATTATTATTATCCCTATTACTCTTGTCTTTATCCTTATAACTATTATTATTATCCTTATTACTATTATTACTAGCATTATAACTATTAATATTATCCTTATTACTATTATTATTATCGCTATAACTATTATTATTATCCTTATTACTATTATGACTAGCACTGTAACTATTATTATTATCCTTATTTCTATTATTATTATCGCTATGACTGTTATTATTATACTTATTCTATTTTTACTATCCCTATTACTCTTGTCTTTATCCTTATAACTATTATTATTTCCCCTATTACTATTATTATTATCGCTATAACTGTTATTATTATCCTTATTACTAATATTATTAGCACTATAACTATTATGTATATCCTTATTACTATTATTATTCGCACTATAACTATTATTATTATCGCTATAACTGTTATTATTATGGCTATGACTGTTATTATTATCCTTATTCTATTATTACTATCCCTATTACTCTTGTCTTTATCCTTATAACTATTATTATTATCCTTATTAGTATTATTATTATCGCTATAACTATTATTATTATCACTATGACTGTTATTATTATCCTTATTACTATTATTAATATCGCTATGACTGTTATTACTATACTTATTCTATTATGACTATCCCTATTACTCTTGTCTTTATCCTGATAACTATTATTATTTCCCTTATTACTATTATTATTATCCTTATTACTATTATTACTAGCACTATAACTATCTTTATTATCCTTATTACTATTATTATTATCGCTATGACTGTTATTACTATACTTATTCTATTATTACTGTCCCTAATACTCTTGTCTTTATCCTGATAATTATTATTATTTCCCTTATTACTATTATTATTATCGCTATAACTGTTATTATTATCCATATTACTAGTATTATTAGCACTATAACTATTATGTTTATCCTTATTACTATTATTATTCGCACTATAACTATTATTATTATCCTTATTACTATTATTACTAGCACTATAACTATTATTATTATCCTTATTACTATTATTATTATCGCTATGACTGTTATTATTATCCTTATTCTATTATTACTATCCCTATTACTCTTGTCTTTATCCTTATAACTATTATTATTATCCTCATGACTATTATTATTATCGCTATAACTGTTATTATTATCCTTATTACTATTATTATTATTGCTATAACTGTTATTATTATCCTTATTACTATTATTATTATCGCTATGACTGTTATTACTATACTTATTCTATTATTACTATCCCTATTACTCTTGTCTTTATCCTTATAACTATTATTATTTCCCTTATTACTATTATTATTATCGCTATAACTATTATTATTATCCTTATTACTATTATTACTAGCACTATAACTATTAATATTATCCTTATTACTATTATTATGATCGCTATGACTGTTAGTATTATCCTTATTCTATTATTACTATCCCTATTACTCTTGTCTTTATCCTGATAATTATTATTATTTCCCTTATTACTATTATTATTATCGCTATGACTGTTATTACTATACTTATTCTATTATTACTATCCCTATTACTCTTGTCTTTATCCTGATAATTATTATTATTTCCCCTATTACTATTATTATTATCGCTATAACTATTATTATTATCCTTATTACTAGTATTATTAGCACTATAACTATTATGTATATCCTTATTACTATTATTATTCGCACTATAACTATTATTATTATCCTTATTACTATTATTATTATCGCTATAACTATTATTATTATCCTTATTACTATTATTACTAGCACTATAACTATTATTATTATCCTTACTACTATTATTATTATTATCACTGTGACTGTTATTATTATCCTTATTCTATTATTACTATCCCTATTACTCTTGTCTTTATCCTTATAACTATTATTATTATCCTTATTAGTATTATTATTATCGCTATAACTATTATTATTATCGCTATGACTGTTATTATTATCCTTATTCTATTATTACTATCCCTATTACTCTTGTCTTTATCCTTATAACTATTATTATTATCCTTATTACTATTATTACTAGCACTATAACTATTAATATTATCCTTATTACTATTATTATGATCGCTATGACTGTTATTACTATACTTATTCTATTATTACTATCCCTATTACTCTTGTCTTTATCCTGATAATTATTATTATTTCCCTTATTACTATTATTATTATCGCTATGACTGTTATTATTATACTTATTCTGTTGTTACTATCCCTATTACTCTTGTCTTTATCCTTATAACTATTATTATTATCCTTATTACTATTATTATTATCGCTATAACTGTTATTATTATCCTTATTACTAGTATTATTAGCACTATAACTATTATGTATATCCTTATTACTATTATTATTCGCACTATAACTATTATTATTATCGCTATAACTGTTATTATTATGGCTATGACTGTTATTATTATCCTTATTCTATTATTACTATCCCTATTACTCTTGTCTTTATCCTTATAACTATTATTATTATCCTTATTACTATTATTACTAGCACTATAACTATTATTATTATCCTTATTACTATTATTAATATCGCTATGACTGTTATTACTATACTTATTCTATTATGACTATCCCTATTACTCTTATCTTTATCCTGATAACTATTATTATTTCCCTTATTACTATTATTATTATCCTTATTACTATTATTACTAGCACTATAACTATCTTTATTATCCTTATTACTATTATTATTATCGCTATGACTGTTATTATTATACTTATTTTGTTATTACCATCCCTATTACTCTTCTCTTTATCCTTATAACTATTATTATTTCCCTTATTACTATTATTATTATCGCTATAACTGTTATTATTATCCATATTACTAGTATTATTAGCACTATAACTATTATGTATATCCTTATTACTATTATTATTCGCACTATAACTATTATTATTATCGCTATAACTGTTATTATTATGGCTATGACTGTTATTATTATCCTTATTCTATTATTACTATCCCTATTACTCTTGTCTTTATCCTTATAACTATTATTATTATCCTTATTAGTATTATTATTATCGCTATAACTATTATTATTATCACTATGACTGTTATTATTATCCTTATTCTATTATTACTATCCCTATTACTCTTGTCTTTATCCTTATAACTATTATTATTATCCTTATTACTATTATTACTAGCACTATAACTATTATTATTATCCTTATTACTATTATTAATATCGCTATGACTGTTATTACTATACTTATTCTATTATGACTATCCCTATTACTCTTATCTTTATCCTGATAACTATTATTATTTCCCTTATTACTATTATTATTATCCTTATTACTATTATTACTAGCACTATAACTATCTTTATTATCCTTATTACTATTATTATTATCGCTATGACTGTTATTATTATACTTATTTTGTTATTACCATCCCTATTACTCTTCTCTTTATCCTTATAACTATTATTATTTCCCTTATTACTATTATTATTATCGCTATAACTGTTATTATTATCCATATTACTAGTATTATTAGCACTATAACTATTATGTATATCCTTATTACTATTATTATTATCGCTATGACTGTTATTATTATACTTATTTTGTTATTACTATCCCTATTACTCTTCTCTTTATCCTTATAACTATTATTATTTCCCTTATTACTATTATTATTATCGCTATAACTATTATTATTATCCTTATTACTATTATTACTAGCACTATAACTATTATTATTATCCTTATTTCTATTATTATTATCGCTATGACTGTTATTATTATACTTATTCTATTATTACTTTCCCTATTACTCTTGTCTTTATCCTTATAACTATTATTATTATCCTTATTACTATTATTACTAGCACTATAACTATCTTTATTATCCTTATTACTTTTATTATTATCGCTATGACTGTTATTACTATACTTATTCTATTATTACTATCCCTATTACTCTTGTCTTTATCCTGATAATTATTATTAT
>CAMAOC010000194.1:0-98761 GCA_945859555.1 Megachile ligniseca
ATTATTATTAATCCTTATTACTATTATTATTATGGCTATAACTGTTATTAATATTGTTATTACTATTATTATTATCGCTATAACTGTTATTATTATTCTTGCTACGTTTATTATTATCCCTATTCCTCTTGTCTTTCTCCTTATAACTATTATTATTATCCTTATTATTATTATTATTATCGCTATAACTGTTACTATTATTATTATCCCTATTCCTCTTGTCTTTCTCCTTATAACTATTATTATTATCCTTATTATTATTATTATTATCGCTATAACTGTTATTACTATTATTATTATCGCTATAACTGTTACTATTATTCTTGTTACTATTATTATTATCCCTATTCCTCTTGTCTTTATCCTTATAACTATTATTATTATTCTTATTACTATTATTATTATCTCTATAACTGCTCTTATTATCATTCCTACTGTTATTATTCTCGCTATAACTGTTATTATTATTCTTATTACTATTATTATTATCGCTATAACTGTTATTATTATCCTTAATACTATTATTATTATCGCTATAACTGTTATTATTATTCTTGTTACTATTATTATTATCCCTATTCCTCTTGTCTTTCCCCTTATAATTATTATTATTATCGCTATAACTGTTATTATTATCATTAATACTATTATTATTATCGCTATAACTGTTATTACTATTATTATTATCGCTATAACTGTTACTATTATTCATGTTACTATTATTATTATCCCTATTCCTCTTGTCTTTATCCTTATAACTATTATTATTATTCTTATTACTATTATTATTATCTCTATAACTGCTCTTATTACCATTCCTACTGTTATTATTCTCGCTATAACTGTTATTATTATTCTTATTACTATTATTATTATCCCTTCTACCCTTGTCTTTATCCTGATTACTATTATTATTATCGCTATAACTGTTATTATTATCCTTAATACTATTATTATTATCGCTATAACTGTTATTATTATTCTTGTTACTATTATTATTATCCCTATTCCTCTTGTCTTTCCCCTTATAACTATTATTATTATCGCTATAACTGTTATTATTATCCTTAATACTATTATTATTATCGCTATAACTGTTATTATTATTCTTATTAGTATTGTTACTATCCGTATTACTCTTGTCTTTATCCATATAACTATGATTATTAATCCTTGTTACTATTATTATTATCGCTATAACTGTTATTATTATCCTTAATCTATTGTTACTATCCGTATTACTCTTGTCTTTATCCTTATAACTATTATTATTATCGCTTATAACTGTTATTATTATGCTTAATACTATTATTATTATCCCTATAACTGATATTATTATTCTTGTTACTATTATTACTGTCCGTATTACTCTTGCCTTTATCCTTATAACTATTATTATTATCCTTATTATTATTATTATTATCGCTATAACTGTTATTATTATTCTTGTTACTATTGTTACTGTCCGTATTACTATTTTCTTTATCCATATAACTATTATTATTAATCCTTATTACTATTATTATTATCGCTATAACTGTTATTATTATCGCTATAACTGTTATTATTATTCTTATTACTATTACTATTATCCCTATTCCTCTTGTCTTTCTCCTTATAACTATTATTATTATCCTTATTATTATTATTATTATCGCTATAACTGTTATTATTATTCTTGTTGCAATTATTATTATCCCTATTCCTCTTGTCTTTCTCCTTATAACTATTACTATTATCCTTATTATTATTATTATTATCGCTATAACTGTTATTACTATTATTATTATCGCTATAACTGTTACTATTATTCTTGTTACTATTATTATTATCCCTATTCCTCTTGTCTTTATCCTTAATACTATTATTATTATCGCTATTACTGTTATTATTATTCTTATTACTATTGTTACTATCCGTATTACTCTTGTCTTTATCCATATAACTATTATTATTAATCCTTATTACTATTATTATTATGGCTATAACTGTTATTAATATTGTTATTACTATTATTATTATCGCTATAACTGTTATTACTATTCTTGCTACGTTTATTATTATCCCTATTCCTCTTGTCTTTCTCCTTATAACTATTATTATTATCCTTATTATTATTATTATTATCGCTATAACTGTTACTATTATTCTTGTTACTATTATTATTATCCCTATTCCTCTTGTCTTTCTCCTTATAACTATTATTATTATCCTTATTATTATTATTATTATTATCGCTATAACTGTTATTACTATTATTATTATCGCTATAACTGTTACTATTATTCTTGTTACTATTATTATTATCCCTATTCCTCTTGTCTTTATCCTTATAACTATTATTATTATTCTTATTACTATTATTATTATCTCTATAACTGCTCTTATTATCATTCCTACTGTTATTATTCTCGCTATAACTGTTATTATTATTCTTATTACTATTATTATTATCGCTATAACTGTTATTATTATCCTTAATACTATTATTATTATCGCTATAACTGTTATTATTATTCTTGTTACTATTATTATTATCCCTATTCCTCTTGTCTTTCCCCTTATAATTATTATTATTATCGCTATAACTGTTATTATTATTCTTATTACTGTTGTTACTATCCGTATTACTCTTGTCTTTATCCATATAACTATGATTATTAATCATTGTTACTATTATTATTATCGCTATAACTGTTATTATTATTGTTATTACTATTATTATTATCGCTATAACTGTTATTATTATCCTTATTCTATTGTTACTATCCGTATTACTCTTGTCTTTATCCTTATAACTATTGTGATTATCGCTTATAACTGTTATTATTATGCTTAATACTATAATTATTATCCCTATAACTGTTATTCTTATTCTTGTTACTATTATTTCTGTCCGTATTACTCTTGCCTTTATCCTTATAACTATTATTATTATCCTTATTACTATTATTATTATCTCTATAACTGCTCTTATTATCATTCCTACTGTTATTATTATCGCTATAACTGTTACTATTAATCTTATTACTATTATTATTATCGCTATAACTGTTATTATTATCCTTAATACTTTTATTATTATCGCTATAACTGTTATTATTATTCTTGTTACTATTATTATTATCCCTATTCCTCTTGTCTTTCCTCTTATACCTATTATTATAATCGCTATAACTGTTATTATTATCCTTAATACTATTATTATTATCAGTATAACTGTTATTATTATTCTTATTACTATTGTTACTATCCGTATTACTCTTGTCTTTATCCATATAACTATTATTATTAATCCTTATTACTATTATTATTATCTCTATAACTGCTCTTATTATCATTCCTACTGTTATTATTATCGCTATAACTGTTACTATTAATCTTATTACTATTATTATCATCCCTATTACCCTTGTCTTTATCCTTATTACTATTATTATTATCGCTATAACTGTTATTATTATCCTTAATACTATTATTATTATCGCTATAACTGTTATTATTATTCTTGTTACTATTATTATTATCCCTATTCCTCTTGTCTTTCTCCTTATAACTATTAATATTATCCTTATTATTATTATTATTATCGCTATAACTGTTACTATTATTCTTGTTACTATTATTATTATCCCTATTCCTCTTGTCTTTCTCCTTATAACTATTATTATTATCCTTCTTATTATTATTATTATCGCTATAACTGTTATTATTATTCTTGTTACTATTGTTACTGTCCGTATTACTATTGTCTTTATCCATATAACTATTATTATTAATAGTTATTACTATTATTATTATCGCTATAACTGTTATTATTATTGTTATTACTATTATTATTATCGCTATAACTGTTATTATTATTCTTATTACTATTACTATTATCCCTATTCCTCTTGTCTTTCTCCTTATAACTATTATTATTATCCTTATTATTATTATTATTATCGCTATACCTGCTCTTATTATCATTCCTACTGTTATTATTATCGCTATAACTGTTACTATTAATCTTATTACTATTATTATTATCGCTATAACTGTTATTATTATTGTTATTACTATTATTATTATCGCTATAACTGTTATTATTATCCTTATTCTATTGTTACTATCCGTATTACTCTTGTCTTTATCCTTATAACTATTGTTATTATCGCTTATAACTGTTATTATTATGCTTAATACTATAATTATTATCCCTATAACTGTTATTCTTATTCTTGTTACTATTATTACTGTCCGTATTACACTTGCCTTTATCCTTAATACTATTATTATTATCGCTATAACTGTTATTATTATTGTTATTACTATTATTATTATGCTTATAACTATTATTATTATTCTTATTATTATTATTATTATTATCGCTATAACTGTTATTATTATCCTTAATACTATTATTATTATCAGTATAACTGTTATTATTATTCTTATTACTATTGTTACTATCCGTATTACTCTTGTCTTTCCCCTTATAACTATTATTATTCTCCTTATTACTATTATTATTATCGCTATAACTGTTATTATTATTGTTAATACTGTTGTTATTATCCCTATTAAACTTGTCTTTATCCTTATAACTATTATTATTATCCTTATTACTATTATTATTATCGCTATGACTGCTCTTATTATCATTCCTACTGTTATTATTATCGCTATAACTGTTATTATTATTCTTATTACTATTATTATTATCCCTACTACCCTTGTCTTTATCCTTATTACTATTATTATTTTCGCTATAACTGTTATTATTATCTTTAATACTATTATTATTATCGCTATAACTGTTATTATTATCCCTAATACTATTATTATTATCGCTATAACTGTTATTATTATTCTTATTACTATTGTTACTATCCCTATTCCTCTTGTCTTTCTCCTTATAACTATTATTATTATCCTTATTATTATTATTATTATCGCTATAACTGTTACTATTATTCTTGTTACTATTATTATTATCCCTATTCCTCTTGTCTTTCTCCTTATTATTATTATTATTATCGCTATAACTGTTATTACTATTATTATTATCGCTATAACTGTTACTATTATTCTTGTTACTATTATTATTATCCCTATTCCTCTTGTCTTTATCCTTATAACTATTATTATTATTCTTATTACTATTATTATTATCTCTATAACTGCTCTTATTATCATTCCTACTGTTATTATTCTCGCTATAACTGTTATTATTATTCTTATTACTATTATTATTATCCCTTCTACCCTTGTCTTTATCCTGATTACTATTATTATTATCGCTATAACTGTTATTATTATTCTTGTTACTATTATTATTATCCCTATTCCTCTTGTCTTTCCCCTTATAACTATTATTATTATCGCTATAACTGTTATTATTATCCTTAATACTATTATTATTATCGCTATAACTGTTATTATTATTCTTATTACTATTGTTACTATCCGTATTACTCTTGTCTTTATCCCTATAACTATGATTATTAATCCTTGTTACTATTATTGTTATCGCTATAACTGTTATTATTATCCTTATTCTATTGTTACTATCCGTATTACTCTTGTCTTTATCCTTATAACTATTATTATTATCGCTTATAACTGTTATTATTATGCTTAATACTATTATTATTATCCCTATAACTGATATTATTATTCTTGTTACTATTATTACTGTCCGTATTACTCTTGTCTTTATCCTTATAACTATTATTATTATCCTTATTATTATTATTATTATCGCTATAACTGTTATTATTATTCTTGTTACTATTGTTACTGTCCGTATTACTATTTTCTTTATCCATATAACTATTATTATTAATCCTTATTACTATTATTATTATCGCTATAACTGTTATTATTATCGCTATAACTGTTATTATTATTCTTATTACTATTACTATTATCCCTATTCCTCTTGTCTTTCTCCTTATAACTATTATTATTATCCTTATTATTATTATTATTATCGCTATAACTGTTATTATTATTCTTGTTGCAATTATTATTATCCCTATTCCTCTTGTCTTTCTCCTTATAACTATTACTATTATCCTTATTATTATTATTATTATCGCTATAACTGTTATTACTATTATTATTATCGCTATAACTGTTACTATTATTCTTGTTACTATTATTATTATCCCTATTCCTCTTGTCTTTATCCTTAATACTATTATTATTATCGCTATTACTGTTATTATTATTCTTATTACTATTGTTACTATCCGTATTACTCTTGTCTTTATCCATATAACTATTATTATTAATCCTTATTACTATTATTATTATGGCTATAACTGTTATTAATATTGTTATTACTATTATTATTATCGCTATAACTGTTATTACTATTCTTGCTACGTTTATTATTATCCCTATTCCTCTTGTCTTTCTCCTTATAACTATTATTATTATCCTTATTATTATTATTATTATCGCTATAACTGTTACTATTATTCTTGTTACTATTATTATTATCCCTATTCCTCTTGTCTTTCTCCTTATAACTATTATTATTATCCTTATTATTATTATTATTATTATCGCTATAACTGTTATTACTATTATTATTATCGCTATAACTGTTACTATTATTCTTGTTACTATTATTATTATCCCTATTCCTCTTGTCTTTATCCTTATAACTATTATTATTATTCTTATTACTATTATTATTATCTCTATAACTGCTCTTATTATCATTCCTACTGTTATTATTCTCGCTATAACTGTTATTATTATTCTTATTACTATTATTATTATCGCTATAACTGTTATTATTATCCTTAATACTATTATTATTATCGCTATAACTGTTATTATTATTCTTGTTACTATTATTATTATCCCTATTCCTCTTGTCTTTCCCCTTATAATTATTATTATTATCGCTATAACTGTTATTATTATTCTTATTACTGTTGTTACTATCCGTATTACTCTTGTCTTTATCCATATAACTATGATTATTAATCATTGTTACTATTATTATTATCGCTATAACTGTTATTATTATTGTTATTACTATTATTATTATCGCTATAACTGTTATTATTATCCTTATTCTATTGTTACTATCCGTATTACTCTTGTCTTTATCCTTATAACTATTGTGATTATCGCTTATAACTGTTATTATTATGCTTAATACTATAATTATTATCCCTATAACTGTTATTCTTATTCTTGTTACTATTATTTCTGTCCGTATTACTCTTGCCTTTATCCTTATAACTATTATTATTATCCTTATTACTATTATTATTATCTCTATAACTGCTCTTATTATCATTCCTACTGTTATTATTATCGCTATAACTGTTACTATTAATCTTATTACTATTATTATTATCGCTATAACTGTTATTATTATCCTTAATACTTTTATTATTATCGCTATAACTGTTATTATTATTCTTGTTACTATTATTATTATCCCTATTCCTCTTGTCTTTCCTCTTATACCTATTATTATAATCGCTATAACTGTTATTATTATCCTTAATACTATTATTATTATCAGTATAACTGTTATTATTATTCTTATTACTATTGTTACTATCCGTATTACTCTTGTCTTTATCCATATAACTATTATTATTAATCCTTATTACTATTATTATTATCTCTATAACTGCTCTTATTATCATTCCTACTGTTATTATTATCGCTATAACTGTTACTATTAATCTTATTACTATTATTATCATCCCTATTACCCTTGTCTTTATCCTTATTACTATTATTATTATCGCTATAACTGTTATTATTATCCTTAATACTATTATTATTATCGCTATAACTGTTATTATTATTCTTGTTACTATTATTATTATCCCTATTCCTCTTGTCTTTCTCCTTATAACTATTAATATTATCCTTATTATTATTATTATTATCGCTATAACTGTTACTATTATTCTTGTTACTATTATTATTATCCCTATTCCTCTTGTCTTTCTCCTTATAACTATTATTATTATCCTTCTTATTATTATTATTATCGCTATAACTGTTATTATTATTCTTGTTACTATTGTTACTGTCCGTATTACTATTGTCTTTATCCATATAACTATTATTATTAATAGTTATTACTATTATTATTATCGCTATAACTGTTATTATTATTGTTATTACTATTATTATTATCGCTATAACTGTTATTATTATTCTTATTACTATTACTATTATCCCTATTCCTCTTGTCTTTCTCCTTATAACTATTATTATTATCCTTATTATTATTATTATTATCGCTATACCTGCTCTTATTATCATTCCTACTGTTATTATTATCGCTATAACTGTTACTATTAATCTTATTACTATTATTATTATCGCTATAACTGTTATTATTATTGTTATTACTATTATTATTATCGCTATAACTGTTATTATTATCCTTATTCTATTGTTACTATCCGTATTACTCTTGTCTTTATCCTTATAACTATTGTTATTATCGCTTATAACTGTTATTATTATGCTTAATACTATAATTATTATCCCTATAACTGTTATTCTTATTCTTGTTACTATTATTACTGTCCGTATTACACTTGCCTTTATCCTTAATACTATTATTATTATCGCTATAACTGTTATTATTATTGTTATTACTATTATTATTATGCTTATAACTATTATTATTATTCTTATTATTATTATTATTATTATCGCTATAACTGTTATTATTATCCTTAATACTATTATTATTATCAGTATAACTGTTATTATTATTCTTATTACTATTGTTACTATCCGTATTACTCTTGTCTTTCCCCTTATAACTATTATTATTCTCCTTATTACTATTATTATTATCGCTATAACTGTTATTATTATTGTTAATACTGTTGTTATTATCCCTATTAAACTTGTCTTTATCCTTATAACTATTATTATTATCCTTATTACTATTATTATTATCGCTATGACTGCTCTTATTATCATTCCTACTGTTATTATTATCGCTATAACTGTTATTATTATTCTTATTACTATTATTATTATCCCTACTACCCTTGTCTTTATCCTTATTACTATTATTATTTTCGCTATAACTGTTATTATTATCTTTAATACTATTATTATTATCGCTATAACTGTTATTATTATCCCTAATACTATTATTATTATCGCTATAACTGTTATTATTATTCTTATTACTATTGTTACTATCCCTATTCCTCTTGTCTTTCTCCTTATAACTATTATTATTATCCTTATTATTATTATTATTATCGCTATAACTGTTACTATTATTCTTGTTACTATTATTATTATCCCTATTCCTCTTGTCTTTCTCCTTATTATTATTATTATTATCGCTATAACTGTTATTACTATTATTATTATCGCTATAACTGTTACTATTATTCTTGTTACTATTATTATTATCCCTATTCCTCTTGTCTTTATCCTTATAACTATTATTATTATTCTTATTACTATTATTATTATCTCTATAACTGCTCTTATTATCATTCCTACTGTTATTATTCTCGCTATAACTGTTATTATTATTCTTATTACTATTATTATTATCCCTTCTACCCTTGTCTTTATCCTGATTACTATTATTATTATCGCTATAACTGTTATTATTATTCTTGTTACTATTATTATTATCCCTATTCCTCTTGTCTTTCCCCTTATAACTATTATTATTATCGCTATAACTGTTATTATTATCCTTAATACTATTATTATTATCGCTATAACTGTTATTATTATTCTTATTACTATTGTTACTATTGTAACGAGGCACCCTTTGACCTCGTTACGAATGGCCACCAGGCCCGCCGGCCTCCCTCCTCCGCCCAGCGACACCCCAGCCGCTGAGGGCAGTGTGGAGGGATGGATGCGTTGCGAATGTTTTTTTTTTGTTTGATGTTTTGTGTTCGCGCGGCCCTCCCACTCTTTCCCCCCCCCCCTTCCAGCAGGAGCGCCATGGAAGAGGAGCCCGTGTCCCCGGTTGCAACGGGAACCTCCACCCGAGTGACGGAGGCGCGGGATGGGTCCACCGGAAGAAAGACGCCGCCGGCTGTCCGGTCGCCGAGCCACCCCGTCTGCTGCCGCGGGGGCGACCGGCAGCCCACCACCAGAGGATGCCAGGCCTGGGGACAAGCCACCCCCAGCCGCCACCCGAAGGGGGCCCCAGGACCTGGCCGACAAAGGATGCGCGGTGGCCCATCCCCAACACCGAAATCCTCGGGGTGGGGGAACCCCGCGCACCGGGAGACCGGGCGGAAGATCGTGGATCGATTGGCGAGGAGATTAGAAAGCGAGCCGCGAAAGCCAGCAGCAAAAGTCCCGCGCTTATCAGTTTTCTTTTTTTGGGCCAATTTTGAGTATTAGCGATTCTTTTGTTTTCCTTTTTTTTTCTAGTTCTTTCCGTTTTTCTTTCTTTCTTGTGTGTTATTTTGCGTTCTGCGAGTTTCCTTTTTATTTGGTTTTGTGCGTTTTGTGTGTGTGATTTTTTCTGTTTGCCGATCCGAGTTCCGAGAAGGCGTCCACCTCCACCAGCGATAAAGGTAGGACCCTTTGTTTTCTGGGATTGCATCCCGGCGCACTCCGCCGTGCGTTTTTTTTTGTGAGTGTGCGTGTGTGCGGGTGGTACCTAGCGGTAGGACCACCAGCCCCGGCGACTGGGACCCGAGAGGCCGCGCTTCGTTCGCGTTCGCGCCGATTTTTCCGCGCCTCCGTGCCGCGTTGCGCCGCGCGCCCGTAATTTTCGTTAAATCTTTCTTTTGTATTTTGGGTTTTAGGACCAGCGTCCCCTTTCTGTCCACACCACAGAGAGGGTGTGCTCCCCTTACGCGTGCGTCCGATATCGGTTATTCCGTACCGCGTTTTCTTTGTATCGTGAGCCCCCGCGTCGCGAAACCCTTCTCGCGATTGGCGACTGCGTACCCTCCTCCCGACCGTACGTTGTACCGCGAGGGGCTCAGAATTTTTCTTGAGATCGTCGCGGCCTATTTCGGCCAGAATAAAGTTTATCGTTACCTAATACTCGCGGGTCATTTATTTTCTTTTTACCGACCCCCTCTGAGTTCCGCTCCCGAACGAGCTGCCGGAAGGGCGTATTCCCTGGACGAGTGCTTACGCACTGGCGCCCGGATTAAAAATCGTCCGTGGATTGTAGACTTCGGTAAGCGGAGGGCCACTTTCCCTGGTCGCCCTCCCCCGCAGGGAACTTTTCTTTCGTTCCCTGAACCGATACGTCACAATTTTGGCGCCCAACGTGGGGCCCTTGTATATTTGACCAAGGGACGCGAGTATCCCAAACCAAACGACGGTTCTTCCGTTTGGTTTGAAAAACCCGTTACTCGTATCGTTGAGTTTAACGGCGAGTTTTTTCTTCTGTATCGCGAGCGGTTGATAGGGAACCCCCTTTGTCTTTCTGACATCTATTTGTACCCCTTGTGTACAAATAGATCCCTGATACCCTCGCGGCCATTGTTAGTAACGGTATCTGTTGTTTTGGCCTATTGTCGTTCCCTGAGGAATTTACCGTTGTACCGAGCCGATTGGAAAGGAATTTCGTTTTTCTACCGTGCTAGGAGTCGATACCCGTCGAAGTTATTCTGCCACGTGTTGTCCTTTTTTTTTCCTTCACGGTCGAGCCAGATAAACTCCGGGTTAGGTTTTGTTTACCAACATGTCCAGCTCCGAGGCCATCGAAACTGACCGCTCTCGCCGCCAAGCCCTCCGCGAACAGAGGGCCGAGGTGCGGTCAAGATGCGCCACGTTTTTAGAGCGGCATTACGCCATCGACATCATTATGTTGATGGACCTCCTAGGATTACGAATTACCGGTACCTGGGCAACGTTAGTGGACCGTTTTCAACGCTATCACTTTAGACGCGAATTCGGACCCAACGCGGCCCAATGGGATCCCGAACGGGACACCACGGGTGGAGCCTTGACCACCGCGGTCGAGACCGTTCTGGAAAGCGGCAGAGGAGAGGACTTAATAGCAAAATATGAGTCCATCCTCCGCCATTCCACAATAGAAGGGGTCACCTACTCCCGAAGGGCACAAGCGAGCCGTGAGTCAGCTCCTCCAACAGCCCCGACCACGACCGAGGCCGCAGCCGCGCCTCTGGTCGCGGCGCAGCGAGGGAGGGACAGTCACGTTGTGTCCGGTTTACCGAGGGGTGTAAATAGCCCTGAATTGCCGCGTGGGTGGGTTGAGTCCCACGGTTGGCTCCCCGCAGGCCAGTCCGCCAGTCGAGAGAGGGATCCGTTTAGTATCCCTCCAGACGGGGTGGAAGTGGCCCGGCGGACAGAGGCTACTCCCCATCGCCCCCTAACGCCCTTGAGCCCGCCTCGCGTTAGGGGCACGCGACCCGCGGAGTCCGAATTTTTCGGACGTAGGAGGGATCGCGAGACATCTCGCGTTTCCCCTCCGCGAGAGTCGCGGAGATTTTCCGTTCCCCTCCCCGAGATCGAGCCGATCGTCAGCGATCGACGCTCGACGCGTTCCGCCAGGGAGGGGATTCCCGACGCGTCACGAATAGAGAGAGATAGGGCGAAGGACCGGCGCTCACACCGTATGCCGGCCCCCCTCCTCTCTCGCCGACAGCCACGGTGCGAGAGCACCGAGAGCAGTGGGAGCGAGAGAGATATCCCACTGCCAGCTGTTGACGAGTCCCGCGACCCCCGTCGTTCGCCCCATAGCGAAAATCGACGAGAGGTTCGACGTGAGGAGCGACGCGAAAGGGGAGAGGAGAACCGTGACCTCTCCCCCCACGAACGATCACGACCTCGCGATCACAGGGACAATTTGGTGTCCCGTGGTCAGTCCCGTGTTCCCTCCCCGTACGGGGATGATTCTTCGGAATACGAGGACCGCGAACGCCGTTATCGCAGAAATCTTCCGTCACGATCCGTGGAGTACCGTGACCTCGACCCGAGGGTACCCGTGGAGGCGTCCCATGTCCCCTCACGAGCGACAAGGAGACGGGAAAGGGAGGCTCGTCCGCTTTCGGGCGAGCCACGCTCTCCCCGCTCCCGCCGTGTTGCGCGACATCGTGATGAGGAGAGCGAATTCGAGGATGATGCCCGGTTCCCTCGACGGTCATCCCGCAGCGGTTATTGCCGCGGAGATAGAGCCGTCGATGTGCTGAACAAGTGGCACATCTCGTACTCCAACGAGTTCGAGGAAGGGGCCGAAACTTTTTTGGACCGCCTCGAACGATGCCTGGACAGTGCCGGATTGCCTGACCAGGATATGTTGGCTGCGTTACCGGCTGTTTTCCGTGGAGAAGCGTCGAAATGGTATCGCCTCCGAGGAGCGAGCTGTCACACTTGGCGTGCGTTTTCCCGGGCTTTCCGGGAACGCTTCGGCGCCAGTGACCTTCAGCAGCAACTCTGGAGCGATGCTAAAAATCGCACGCAGGGAGAACGAGAATCGATCGGCGCTTTCCTCGATAATATCGAGCTGATCTTCTCGCATATGATCTCCCCTCCACCGTACTCCGAGCGCCTAGGTATCGCCTACGATAACCTGCGACCCTTTTACCGGCGTAGGTTCCGTCGATCGGAGTTCTCAACCTTTGAGGAACTCCGCGAGCTAGGGAAAGAGGTGGAGACTGCCGCGGCTAGGGACAAAGCCGGGCACCGTCCACCTCCCACCGCAAGTGAACTCGCGTTGTCGGAGACCGCGTACAGGCCACCCCCGCGAGGGCCTCACGCGAGAATCGCCGCGATCGACGCCACAACGAGCTCCGAATCTTCATCGGACAGTTCGAGGTGGGGAAAATCTGCGAAGTCGCGGAAAAAGAGATCGGGCTCCTCAAAGCCCAAGGCCGAGGAGAGACGTGGGAAACCGCGCCCCCCGGCCCCCGCGACAGCGAAAAATCCCCCGCCGAAGGCGACCGCTGCCCGCCAGCCACCGCGGAGGAGCACTCCGCCGCGACCTTCAGCGCCGCAACAAGCGCGGAGGAGCCCCGCGAGGCCGGCCGTGGCTGCGCCCCAACCCGCTGCACCGACCCCGTCGACCTCTAGGGGGGGGGAGTGCTACAATTGCCGGCAGTCTGGACATTGGGCTGCCGACTGCCCCCTCCCCCGCAGGACACGGGTGTGTTACGGGTGCAACAGGGAAGGGGAAACAATTTTAACGTGTCCCGATTGCCTCGCACGACGGTCGGGAAATGCGAGGCGGGGAGGTCGCTAGAGGCCGGCGACCACCCGCATACAGACGTGGAGGCCTCACTTGCAGGCACGACTCAGGTGGAGGAGAAGCCAACGGGTCCGAGCCTTTGTTCGGATTTTCCGGAAGCTCCAGAGATCCCCGCCGAGTTGACCCTCCCGTCTCTTCCGCCAAAATCCGCGGGGCCCCTCCCCTGCCCTCCACTTCCGGAGGAAAGGGAGGAGGCCACCCCCAAGTCCCTACTTTTTCCATGTGACGGCCCAAGCGCCGGTTGGAACAGGGGACACAGGGGGGATAGTTTCTATCATGCAGCACCTCTCCCCACTCCTCCACTTCAGGAGAAAACCGAGAGGGCCACCTCAGAGTCCCTACTTTTTCCATGTGACGGCCAGGGTGCCGGTTGGAACAGGGGACAACGAGGGGATAGTTTCGATCCCGTGGGACCTCTCCCTACTCCTCCGCTTCAGGAGGAAACGGAGAGGGATACCTCCAGATCCCTACTTTTTCCATGTGACGGCCAAAAGGCTGGTTGGAACAGGGGACGAGGAGGTAATGACGTCGATCTCGTAAGACCCCCTCCTGCTCCTCCACTTCGGGAGGAGAGGACGGATGCCACCTCCAGCTCCCTAATTTTTCCATGCGACGGCCAGGGTGCCGGTTGGAACAGGGGACAGCGAGGTGGGGGTCTAGATTCCGCGAGCCCCCTCCCCGCTCCTCCACTTTTGGAGAAAAGGAAGGGGGCCACCTCCTCAGATCCCGACATTGTCCATGCGACGGTCAATTGGCCGGTTGGACCAGGGAACAATGAGGTGGTGGTTTTAGCTCGCGAATCGTCCAAATTTCGCCACGATTTTCCACCGGGATACGTTGACCGCCGCTATTATGTCCGGTTGCTTTTAGCCGGACATCCGCTGTGGGCGTTAATCGACAGCGGGGCCGCGCGTTCCTATTTGGGACCGGACGCGATCGAGTGGTTAGGATCGCGTCTTGATTTCACCTTTACCGGTGAAATGCGAATGGCCAATGGCACGCAGGACCGTATCTTAGGCGAAGCGGTGGTGGAAATCGAGATCGACGGGCGGAAGATAGATCTACCAATTCGAGTCGCGAACAATCTCGATTACGATTGTGTGTTAGGGATCGATTTTCTTGAAGCTTTCGAAATCGCCCTAGACACCTCCAACGCGACTTGGAGAATTCGGAAGGGTCCCGTTCACGCTTTCGTGGTTCCAGGTTTCCAGGATTCGGAGGAAATTATTCACGCTGATTGCGCCGCGATCGTGGAGCTTACTCCGAAACAAAGCGAGCGCCTAAATCAGCTTTTAGACCGAATAATTTCCCCTCCTGCGGAAAAACCTCCCGCGACGAGTCTTGTCCAGCATCGGATCGACGTGCAAGGCCACGAACCGATTAAGCACCGCGCGCGCCGAGTCTCTCCGAAAATCTACGAGGTCGCGCACGCGGAAGTGGACAAGATGCTCGCGGATGGGATTATCGAGCGCTCGGAAAGCGCGTGGGCGAGTTGTCCCGTGATAATCCCAAAACCAAACGGGAAATTCCGATTTTGTGTAGATTATCGCGACGTAAATACCGTCACCAAAAAAGATGCGTACCCTCTTCCGCACATGGACGCGATCCTGGACAAATTACGCACTGCATTGTACATTTCTACAATCGATTTAAGTCAGGCGTACTTCCAAATTCCTCTGGAAGAGTCCAGTCGAGAGATTACCGCGTTCATAGTCCCAGGAAAAGGGTTATTCCAATTTACGCGTATGCCGTACGGGCTGACCAACGCCCCGGCAACTTTTCAAAGGCTGATGGATCGCTTGATTGGTCCCGAGCTTGAGCCTCACGCCTTCGCGTATCTTGACGACATTGTCATCGTCAATGAGACTTTTGATGACCATCTTCAATGGATCGAAAAGGTCATTGGAATTTTGAACGGAGCAGGGCTCGAAATCAATCGGGAGAAGAGCGAGTTTTGTCGCCAAGAGGTCCGGTACTTAGGATACTTAATCAACCGGAAAGGCCTCGAACCCGATCCGGAGAAGGTTGCGCCGGTTTTGTCCTACCCGGCGCCCACTACGGTCAAGCAACTGCGGAGTTTCCTCGGCATGGTCGGCTGGTACGCCCGATTTTTGCCGAACCATGCGCGTGACAAAGTCCCCTTGGTGCAGTTGCTAAAGAAAAACGAGCCCTGGCATTGGGGTAAAGCTCAGGAAACGGCTTTTCAAAATCTGAAAAAAGCCTTGAGCACTGCCCCCGTTCTAGCCCGTCCCGATTTTTCGTTACCGTTTGTTCTTCAGACTGACGCGAGTCACTACGCTATTGGCGCGGTCCTCACACAAAAACAAAACGGGGAGGAGCACCCCATTGTTTACGTGAATCGTGTCTTGACCGCTGCCGAGCAAAAATATTCAGTGACCGAGAAAGAGTGTTTGGCAGTCCTGTGGGCCATTAAAAAACTCCGTCCGTATCTCGAGGGGTACACCTTCACCGTCATTACGGATCACAGCAGCCTCAAATGGCTGCATAATTTAAAAGATCCGACGGGACGATTGGCGCGATGGGCCCTTGACATGCAACAATATTCCTTTTCTATTGAGCATCGCAAGGGGGCCCTCCACCACGTCCCGGATGCACTTTCACGTGCGATAGTACCCCCGAGCGACGTTGTCACCGAAGAACATACCGCTCACGATCTCTTGGCGGCCCTCAAGGACATTGAGAGTAATTGGTACGCCGGCCGCCTAGAGAAAGTAGAATCTCACCCCGCGTCGTACCCCGATTGGCGGGTTGAAGACGGACGTTTATATTACCATCGTCCGTCTCCCACGCGAGAGATTATCGGTGAAGATGACGACGCGTGGAAGTTGGTTCTCCCCGAGGATCTTCGGGAAAAGGCCATTCGAAACGCCCATGATCCTCCGGCCGCTGGCCACCCAGGAATTGATAAAACATACCAAAGGGTGAGCCAAGAGTTTTACTGGCCGGGGATGTTCCGGGACATCCGCCGATTTGTGCAGCGATGTCCCGTGTGTCAACAGCACAAGGTCGAGCAGCGCGCTCCCGCTGGACACATGGGTCGGCGAATCCCCGAACGGCCCTGGGCCGTGGTATCCGCCGACGTAATGGGCCCTTTTCCGCCCGGGCGTGATCAGTCTCGGTACGTTGTAGTCTTTTTGGACAATTTTACAAAGTGGGTGGAGTGTAAGGCGCTCCGGAAAGCTACGGGGTCCACTATCTTGACAGCTTTGGAGGACCTCGTAGTATTTCGTTGGGGAGCCCCCGAGATACTCCTCACTGACAACGGTACCGAGTTCCGTAATAAAGATATCGATACCGCTTTGAAAGAATGGGGAATCACACATTACACGATTCCCCCGTATCACGCGCAAGCGAATCCGGTGGAGCGAGTTAATCGCGTCCTGAAGACGATGATTTCATCCTTCATAAAAAAGGACCACCGTGAATGGAACGTGCACTTGCACGAGTTCCGATTCGCTGTTAATACCGCTGTGCATTCTTCAGCCGGCGATTCTCCGGCGGTGCTCAATTTTGGACGAGCCCCTCGGCCGGTCGGCAGTCTTCGCCGCGCCGTAGAAGGAGAACCCCTGCTCTCCCGCGGAGATCCGCAGGCTTGGGCACAGCGATCGCGCCGCTTGTTATTGTTGCACGACTTAGTACGAGAACAGCTGGAGCGTGCACACAAGCGACAAGCGAAGTATTACAACGCGCGTCATAGAAACGTTCGATACCGGGTAGGCGATTTAGTTTGGCGCCGAAATAAAGTCCTCTCGTCCGCCGCGGAAAACGTGGCCGCGAAGCTGTCGCCAGCTTATATCGGCCCGTTTCGGATTAAAAAGGTCCTGTCGCCGGTTGTGTGTGAGTTGGAGACGTGCGGAACCCGAATGATTCCGAAGGTGCACGTCTCCGATTTGAAGCCGTTTGTCGGTGACGTCCCCAATAACAATTCGTTACCGACCGCTTCTAATATTTTTTTGCCACTACAGGATGCTGCGTCGAGGAAGGAGAGGCGGTCGAAGTGGGGCCCGGAAACAGCCGGCCCCACACCACCCGGACTTGGCGTTCGACCCCTTCCCCCCGGACGCCTGTCTTCAGCCCCGGGCCCCGACAGCGGAGGCGCCGCCGACCTTGGTGGCGACAGGAGTCGCCACCACGCCGAGGACGGGATCGGCCCGGACGGCGAGACGGAGAGAGCGGCGGAAGAGGACCCGCCAGGCGCGGCGAGGGCCCGCCGCCCCCGCGGCATCCACCCCCGCAGCCGCAGTAGCGCCCGTCCACGGGCGCGCAAAGAGGGAGGCGCGGAGGGAGCCCGCGCTCCCCGCGGTGACGACCCCCGTCGCCGTAGCGCCCGTCTCCGGGCGCGTCAAGAGGGAGGCGCGGAGGAGGAACCGCCGCGCCACCGCTAAAAGAGCGGCACCCCCCGCCCCCTGCCCGGCCGTTGACCCAGGGTCATAACGCTCCGGGCCAACGGCCCGAAAAGCGTAGGCGGGTAGCGGCGGAGGCGCCCGCCAGCGGCCAGGCGGCCACCCTGCCAGGTCGCTATTTTGACACAGCCGCGAAGATCTTGGCCTTAATGAGTGACCTGGCCAAGGAGGAGGCGCCTGGGGGCTCCCAAGCCCAGCCCGCAGGCCCGGCCCCCCCCGGGGTCTGCTTCCAGTGTAGGCGGACGGGGCATACAAGGAGTAATTGCCCCTATCCGCCCACTGGAGCTTACTGCTACCGGTGTGGGTGGCCCGGCATGACGCTCCAGTCATGCCCGCAGTGTTCGCGGGCATGGCGGGCGGAGCAGCGGGCGGCCCCGCACCGGCGGCAATAAAGGGTCTGCGGGGGCCCTGCCGGATTCCCGTATGTTGTCCGTTGTCTGCCTTTTGATTATTCTTATTGGTGGTGGGTTATTTTTGAATATAGTAGATTTTAAGTAGGAAAAAAAAAAAAAAAAAAAAAAAAAAAAAAAAAAAAAAAAAAAAAAAAATTTAATAAAATTCCAAAAACAAACAAAAAAAAAAAAAAAAAAAAAAAAAAAAAAAAAAAAAATAAAATATATTTGTCTATGGTGGTGGTGGGAATTTTTTTTTTTCCTCTTTCTTTGTTTATTTTATTAAATCAATATTCATGAGTTTAGTTTTTTTTTCGTTTTGATAATTTAAATGTTTATTGTTTTTTTTTATTATTATTATTTGGTTGGCCGGCCACTTAGGCCAAAAAGGCATATTTTGTTTAGTTTTCTTGTCTTCGTTTAGTGTTTGGTTGTGTTTCCCGGTCTCGTACCGTTATCGTGCGCCTGAACTATCGTTCCTTTCTTTCCGTCTCGTTTCCCTTTTTCTTTTCTCACAGCCCCCTTTTCTTCGTCCCGTTGCAGGGGACAGACTTTTCTGTTCAGCGGACGAGAGAAATTGAGGGCAGCTCTGCTGATCGCCCATAGAGCACGATGACTCCACCCTGGAGGTCAATCAGCATATGGGGTTTCGGATGGGAACGCCGAGTCTCCGCCGTTAAGGTGGCGTCGAGAAACTCGCGCCCCGAAACAGCTGATCAGCGAGTCTGAGAAAATGTCGTTACCGACAAATACCGAGTTCAGATCGACAGCGATGAAAAAGTCAAGCCCCGGAATTGAATTAGGCTAAGCCAATTATTCCAAATTAAGAGGGCTTGGCACGGCCGGATTAAGACAGCCAGACTAGTTCTTGCGTTGGTTCTTATACCGCGGCCCGTCGCTCGTCGAGGCGCAAATTATCGTATACCGTAGGAGAGCATGCCTGGTATGATTTTTTTTTGTGTGTTCTTGAAGTATTGGTTATGGCTTCTCTCTCCACCCACCTTCTTTTTTTTCCCTAGCCCTACACTCACTCCTTTTTTTTTTAATCTTTTTTTTTAATCTTTATTATCAAGTCTGTTATAGGGCAGGAGTTTTTTTTCTGGACTAGCCATCTTCGCCGCTCGCTTGCCAAGGCAAGCGGCCTCGAGGAGCGGGCGCGTAAGTGGGGAGGAGAGGCAGGCCAACTTTTGGGGGGGGGGTGTGTAACGAGGCACCCTTTGACCTCGTTACGAATGGCCACCAGGCCCGCCGGCCTCCCTCCTCCGCCCAGCGACACCCCAGCCGCTGAGGGCAGTGTGGAGGGATGGATGCGTTGCGAATGTTTTTTTTTTGTTTGATGTTTTGTGTTCGCGCGGCCCTCCCACTCTTTCCCCCCCCCCCCTTCCAGCAGGAGCGCCATGGAAGAGGAGCCCGTGTCCCCGGTTGCAACGGGAACCTCCACCCGAGTGACGGAGGCGCGGGATGGGTCCACCGGAAGAAAGACGCCGCCGGCTGTCCGGTCGCCGAGCCACCCCGTCTGCTGCCGCGGGGGCGACCGGCAGCCCACCACCAGAGGATGCCAGGCCTGGGGACAAGCCACCCCCAGCCGCCACCCGAAGGGGGCCCCAGGACCTGGCCGACAAAGGATGCGCGGTGGCCCATCCCCAACACCGAAATCCTCGGGGTGGGGGAACCCCGCGCACCGGGAGACCGGGCGGAAGATCGTGGATCGATTGGCGAGGAGATTAGAAAGCGAGCCGCGAAAGCCAGCAGCAAAAGTCCCGCGCTTATCAGTTTTCTTTTTTTGGGCCAATTTTGAGTATTAGCGATTCTTTTGTTTTCCTTTTTTTTTCTAGTTCTTTCCGTTTTTCTTTCTTTCTTGTGTGTTATTTTGCGTTCTGCGAGTTTCCTTTTTATTTGGTTTTGTGCGTTTTGTGTGTGTGATTTTTTCTGTTTGCCGATCCGAGTTCCGAGAAGGCGTCCACCTCCACCAGCGATAAAGGTAGGACCCTTTGTTTTCTGGGATTGCATCCCGGCGCACTCCGCCGTGCGTTTTTTTTTTGTGAGTGTGCGTGTGTGCGGGTGGTACCTAGCGGTAGGACCACCAGCCCCGGCGACTGGGACCCGAGAGGCCGCGCTTCGTTCGCGTTCGCGCCGATTTTTCCGCGCCTCCGTGCCGCGTTGCGCCGCGCGCCCGTAATTTTCGTTAAATCTTTCTTTTGTATTTTGGGTTTTAGGACCAGCGTCCCCTTTCTGTCCACACCACAGAGAGGGTGTGCTCCCCTTACGCGTGCGTCCGATATCGGTTATTCCGTACCGCGTTTTCTTTGTATCGTGAGCCCCCGCGTCGCGAAACCCTTCTCGCGATTGGCGACTGCGTACCCTCCTCCCGACCGTACGTTGTACCGCGAGGGGCTCAGAATTTTTCTTGAGATCGTCGCGGCCTATTTCGGCCAGAATAAAGTTTATCGTTACCTAATACTCGCGGGTCATTTATTTTCTTTTTACCGACCCCCTCTGAGTTCCGCTCCCGAACGAGCTGCCGGAAGGGCGTATTCCCTGGACGAGTGCTTACGCACTGGCGCCCGGATTAAAAATCGTCCGTGGATTGTAGACTTCGGTAAGCGGAGGGCCACTTTCCCTGGTCGCCCTCCCCCGCAGGGAACTTTTCTTTCGTTCCCTGAACCGATACGTCACACTATCCGTATTACTCTTGTCTTTATCCCTATAACTATGATTATTAATCCTTGTTACTATTATTGTTATCGCTATAACTGTTATTATTATCCTTATTCTATTGTTACTATCCGTATTACTCTTGTCTTTATCCTTATAACTATTATTATTATCGCTTATAACTGTTATTATTATGCTTAATACTATTATTATTATCCCTATAACTGATATTATTATTCTTGTTACTATTATTACTGTCCGTATTACTCTTGTCTTTATCCTTATAACTATTATTATTATCCTTATTATTATTATTATTATCGCTATAACTGTTATTATTATTCTTGTTACTATTGTTACTGTCCGTATTACTATTGTCTTTATCCATATAACTATTATTATTAATCCTTATTACTATTATTATTATCGCTATAACTGTTATTATTATTCTTATTACTATTACTATTATCCCTATTCCTCTTGTCTTTCTCCTTATAACTATTATTATTATCCTTATTATTATTATTATTATCGCTATAACTGTTATTATTATTCTTGTTGCAATTATTATTATCCCTATTCCTCTTGTCTTTCTCCTTATAACTATTATTATTATCCTTATTATTATTATTATTATCGCTATAACTGTTATTACTATTATTATTATCGCTATAACTGTTACTATTATTCTTGTTACTATTATTATTATCCCTATTCCTCTTGTCTTTATCCTTAATACTATTATTATTATCGCTATTACTGTTATTATTATTCTTATTACTATTGTTACTATCCGTATTACTCTTGTCTTTATCCATATAACTATTATTATTAATCCTTATTACTATTATTATTATGCCTATAACTGTTATTAATATTGTTATTACTATTATTATTATCGCTATAACTGTTATTATTATTCTTGATACGTTTATTATTATCCCTATTCCTCTTGTCTTTCTCCTTATAACTATGATTATTAATCCTTGTTACTATTATTATTATCGCTATAACTGTTATTATTATCCTGAATACTATTATTATTTTCGCTATTACTGTTATTATTATTCTTATTACTATTGTTACTATCCGTATTACTCTTGTCTTTATCCATATAACTATTATTATTAATCCTTATTACTATTATTATTATGCCTATAACTGTTATTAATATTGTTATTACTATTATTATTATCGCTATAACTGTTATTATTATTCTTGCTACGTTTATTATTATCCCTATTCCTCTTGTCTTTCTCCTTATAACTATGATTATTAATCCTTGTTACTATTATTATTATCGCTATAACTGTTATTATTATCCTTATTCTATTGTTACTATCCGTATTACTCTTGTCTTTATCCTTATAACTATTATTATTATCGCTTATAACTGTTATTATTATGCTTAATACTATTATTATTATCCCTATAACTGATATTATTATTCTTGTTACTATTATTACTGTCCGTATTACTCTTGCCTTTATCTTTATAACTATTATTATTATCCTTATTATTATTATTATTATCGCTATAACTGTTATTATTATTCTTGTTACTATTGTTACTGTCCGTATTACTATTGTCTTTATCCATATAACTATTATTATTAATCCTTATTACTATTATTATTATCGCTATAACTGTTATTATTATCGCTATAACTGTTATTATTATTCTTATTACTATTACTATTATCCCTATTCCTCTTGTCTTTCTCCTTATAACTATTATTATTATCCTTATTATTATTATTATTATCGCTATAACTGTTATTATTATTCTTGTTGCAATTATTATTATCCCTATTCCTCTTGTCTTTCTCCTTGAACTATTATTATTATCCTTATTATTATTATTATTATCGCTATAACTGTTATTACTATTATTATTATCGCTATAACAGTTATTATTATTGTTGTTGCAATTATTATTATCCCTATTCCTCTTGTCTTTCTCCTTATAACAATTATTATTATCGCTATAACTGTTATTATTATCCTTAATACTATTATTATTTTCGCTATTACTGTTATTATTATTCTTATTACTATTGTTACTATCCGTATTACTCTTGTCTTTATCCATATAACTATTATTATTAATCCTTATTACTATTATTATTATGCCTATAACTGTTATTAATATTGTTATTACTATTATTATTATCGCTATAACTGTTATTATTGTTCTTGCTACGTTTATTATTATCCCTATTCCTCTTGTCTTTCTCCTTATAACTATGATTATTAATCCTTGTTACTATTATTATTATCGCTATAACTGTTATTATTATCCTTATTCTATTGTTACTATCCGTATTACTCTTGTCTTTATCCTTATAACTATTATTATTAATCCTTATTACTATTATTATTATCGCTATAACTGTTATTATTATCGCTATAACTGTTATTATTATTCTTATTACTATTACTATTATCCCTATTCCTCTTGTCTTTCTCCTTATAACTATTATTATTATCCTTATTATTATTATTATTATCGCTATAACTGTTATTATTATTGTTATTACTATTATTATTATCGCTATAACTGTTATTATTATCCTTATTCTATTGTTACTATCCCTATTCCTCTAGTCTTTCTCCTTATAACTATTATTATTATCCTTATTATTATTATTATTATCGCTATAACTGTTATTATTATTCTTGTTACTATTATTATTATCGCTATAACTGTTATTATTATTCTTATTACTATTACTATTATCCCTATTCCTCTTGTCTTTCTCCTTATAACTATTATTATTATCCTTATTACTATTATTATTATCGCTATAACTGTTATTATTATTGTTATTACTATTATTATTATCGCTATAACTGTTATTATTATCCTTATTCTATTGTTACTATCCCTATTCCTCTAGTCTTTCTCCTTATAACTATTATTATTATCCTTATTATTATTATTATTATCGCTATAACTGTTATTATTATTCTTGTTACTATTATTATTATCGCTATAACTGTTATTATTATCCTTATTCTATTGTTACTATCCGTATTACTCTTGTCTTTATCCTTATAACTATTATTATTATCGCTATAACTGTTATTATTATTCTTGTTACGTTTATTATTATCCCTATTCCTCTTGTCTTTCTCCTTATAACTATTATTATTATCCTTATTATTATTATTATTCTTGTTACTATGATTATTATCGCTATAACTGTTATTATTATCCTTAATACTATTATTATAATCGCTATAACTGTTATTATTATTGTTATTACTATTATTATTATCGCTACAACTGTGATTATTATCCTTATTCTATTGTTACTATCCGTATTACTCTTGTCTTTATCCTTATAACTATTATTATTATCGCTAATAACTGTTATTATTATGCTTAATACTATTATTATTATCCCTATAACTGTTATTATTATTCTTGTTACTATTATTACTGTCCGTATTACTCTTGCCTTTATCCTTATAACTATTATTATTATCGCTATAACTGTTATTATTATTCTTATTACTATTATTATCATCGCTATAACTGTTATTATTATGCTTATTCTATTGTTACTATCCCTATTACTCTTGTCTTTATCCTTATAACTATTATTATTATCTCTATAACTGCTCTTATTGTCATTCCTACTGTTATTATTATCGCTATAACTGTTACTATTAATCTTATTACTATTATTATTATCGCTATAACTGTTATTATTATCCTTAATACTATTATTATTATCGCTATAACTGTTATTATTATTCTTATTACTATTATTATTATCGCTATAACTGTTATTATTATCCTTAATACTATTATTATTATCGCTATAACTGTTATTATTATTCCTGTTACTATTATTATTATCCCTATTCCTCTTGTCTTTCTCCTTATAACTATTATTATTATCCTTATTATTATTATTATTATCGCTATAACTGTTACTATTATTCTTGTTACTATTATTATTATCGCTATAACTGTTATTATTATCCTTAATACGATTATTATTATCGCTATAACTGTTATTATTATTCTTGTTACTATTATTATTATCCCTATTCCTCTTGTCTTTCGCCTTATAACTATTATTATTATCGCTATAACTGTTATTATTATCCTTAATACTATTACTATTATCGCTATAACTGTTATTATTATTCTTGTTACTTTTATTATTATCCCTATTCCTCTTGTCATTCCCCTTATAACTATTATTATTATCGCTATAACTGTTATTATTATCCTTAATACTATTATTATTATCAGTATAACTGTTATTATTATTCTTATTACTATTGTTACTATCCGTATTACTCTTGTCTTTATCCATATAACTATTATTATTAATCCTTATTACTATTATTATTATAGCTATAACTGTTATTATTATTGTTATTACTATTATTATTATCGCCATAACTGTTACTATTATCCCTATTCCTCTTGTCTTTATCGTTATAACTATTATTATTATCCTTATTACTATTATTATTATCTCTATAACTGCACTTATTATCATTCCTACTGTTATTATTACCGCTATAACTGTTATTATTATTCTTATTACTATTATTATTATCCCTACTACCCTTGTCTTTATCCTTATTACTATTATTATTATCGCTATAACTGTTATTATTATCCTTAATACTATTATTATTATCGCTATAACTGTTATTATTATTCTTGTTACTATAATTATTATCCCTATTCCTCTTGTCTTTCTCCTTATAACTATTATTATTATCGCTATAACTGTTATTATTATCCTTTATACTTTTATTATTATCGCTATAACTGTTATTATTATGCTTATTATATTGTTACTATCCCTATTACTCTTGTCTATATCCTTATAACTATTATTATTATCCTTATTACTATTACTATTATCGCTATAACTGTTATTATTATTCATGTTACTATTATTACTGTCCGTATTACTCTTGCCTTTATCCTTAATACTATTATTATTATCGCTATAACTGTTATTATTATTCTTGTTACTGTTATTATTATCCCTATTCCTCTTGTCTTTCTCCTTATAACTATTATTATTATCCTTATTATTATTATTATTATCGCTATAACTGTTATTATTATTCTTATTACTATTGTTACTATCCGTATTACTCTTGTCTTTATCCATATAACTATTATTATTAATCCTTATTATTATTATTATTATAGCTATAACTGTTATTATTATTGTTATTACTATTATTATTATCGCTATAACTGTTACTATTATCCCTATTCCTCTTGGCTTTCTCCTTATAACTATTATTATTATCCTTATTATTATTATTATTATCGCTATAACTGTTGTTATTATTCTTGTTACTATTTTTATTATCCCTATTCCTCTTGTCTTTCTCCTTATTACTATTATTATTATCGCTATAACGGTTATTATTATGCTTATTCTATTGTTACAATCCCTATTACTCTTGTCTTTATCCTTATAACTATTATTATTATCTCTATAACTGCTCTTATTATCATTCCTACTGTTATTATTATCGCTATAACTGTTACTATTAATCTTATTACTATTATTATTATCGCTATAACTGTTATTATTATCCTTAATAGTATTATTATTATCGCTATAACTGTTATTATTATTCTTGTTACTATTATTATTATCCCTATTCCTCTTGTCTTTCCCCTTATAACTATTATTATTATCGCTATAACTGTTATTATTATCCTTAATACTATTATTATTATCCCTACTACCCTTGTCTTTATCCTTATTACTATTATTATTATCGCTATAACTGTTATTATTATCCTTAATACTATTATTATTATCGCTATAACTGTTATTATTATTCTTGTTACTATTATTATTATCCCTATTCCTCTTGTCTTTCCCCTTATAACTATTATTATTATCGCTATAACTGTTATTATTATCCTTAATACTATTACTATTATCGCTATAACTGTTATTATTATTCTTATCACTATTATTATTATCCCTACTACCCTTGTCTTTATCCTTATTACTATTATTATTATCGCTATAACTGTTATTATTATTCTTGTTACTATTATTATTATCCCTATTCCTCTTGTCTTTCTCCTTATAACTATTATTATTATTGCTATAACTGTTATTATTATCCTTTATACTTTTATTATTATCGCTATAACTGTTATTATTATGCTTATTCTATTGTTACTATCCCTATTACACTTGTCTATATCCTTATAACTATTATTATTATCCTTATTACTATTACTATTATCGCTATAACTGTTATTATTATTCATGTTACTATTATTACTGTCCGTATTACTCTTGCCTTTATCCTTAATACTATTATTATTATCGCTATAACTGTTATTATTATTCTTGTTACTATTATTATTATCCCTATACCTCTTGTCTTTCTCCTTATAACTATTATTATTATCGCTATAACTGTTATTATTATCCTTAATACTATTACTATTATCGCTATAACTGTTATTATTATTCTTGTTACTATTATTATTATCCCTATTCCTCTTGTCTTTCCCCTTATAACTATTATTATTATCGCTATAACTGTTATTATTATCCTTAATACTATTATTATTATCAGTATAACTGTTATTACTATTCTTATTACTATTGTTACTATCCGTATTACTCTTGTCTTTATCCATATAACTATTATTATTAATCCTTATTACTATTATTATTATAGCTATAACTGTTATTATTATTGTTATTACTATTATTATTATCGCTATGACTGTTACTATTATCCCTATTCCTCTTGTCTTTATCCTTATAACTATTATTATTATCCTTATTACTATTATTATTATCTCTATAACTGCTCTTATTATCATTCCTACTGTTATTATTACCGCTATAACTGTTATTATTATTGTTATTACTATTATTATTATCGCTATAACTGTTACTATTATCCCTATTCCTCTTGTCTTTATCCTTATAACTATTATTATTATCCTTATTACTATTATTATTATCTGTATAACTGCTCTTATTATCATTCCTACTGTTATTATTATCGCTATAACTGTTATTGTTATCCTTAATACTATTATTATTATCGCTATAACTGTTATTATTATTCTTGTTACTATTTTTATTATCCCTATTCCTCTTGTCATTCCCCTTATAACTATTATTATTATCGCTATAACTGTTATTATTATCCTTAATACTATTATTATTATCAGTATATCTGTTATTATTATTCTTATTACTATTATTATTATCGCTATAACTGTTATTATTATGCTTATTCTATTGTTACTATTCCTATTACTCTTGTCTTTATCCTTATAACTATTATTATGATCCTTATTACTATTATTATTATCTGTATAACTGCTCTTATTATCATTCCTACTGTTATTATTATCGCTATAACTGTTATTGTTATCCTTAATACTATTATTATTATCGCTATAACTGTTATTATTATTCTTGTTACTATTTTTATTATCCCTATTCCTCTTGTCATTCCCCTTATAACTATTATTATTATCGCTATAACTGTTATTATTATCCTTAATACTATTATTATTATCAGTATAACTGTTATTATTATTCTTATTACTATTGTTGCTATCCGTATTACTCTTGTCTTTATCCATATAACTATTATTATTAATCCTTATTACTATTATTATTATAGCTATAAATGTTATTATTATCCTTATTCTATTGTTACTATCCGTATTACTCTTGTCTTTATCCTTATAACTATTATTATTAATCCTTATTACTATTATTATTATCGCTATAACTGTTATTATTATCGCTATAACTGTTATTATTATTCTTATTACTATTACTATTATCCCTATTCCTCTTGTCTTTCTCCTTATAACTATTATTATTATCCTTATTATTATTATTATTATCGCTATAACTGTTATTATTATTGTTATTACTATTATTATTATCGCTATAACTGTTATTATTATCCTTATTCTATTGTTACTATCCCTATTCCTCTAGTCTTTCTCCTTATAACTATTATTATTATCCTTATTATTATTATTATTATCGCTATAACTGTTATTATTATTCTTGTTACTATTATTATTATCGCTATAACTGTTATTATTATCCTTATTCTATTGTTACTATCCGTATTACTCTTGTCTTTATCCTTATAACTATTATTATTATCGCTATAACTGTTATTATTATTCTTGTTACGTTTATTATTATCCCTATTCCTCTTGTCTTTCTCCTTATAACTATTATTATTATCCTTATTATTATTATTATTCTTGTTACTATGATTATTATCGCTATAACTGTTATTATTATCCTTAATACTATTATTATAATCGCTATAACTGTTATTATTATTGTTATTACTATTATTATTATCGCTACAACTGTGATTATTATCCTTATTCTATTGTTACTATCCGTATTACTCTTGTCTTTATCCTTATAACTATTATTATTATCGCTAATAACTGTTATTATTATGCTTAATACTATTATTATTATCCCTATAACTGTTATTATTATTCTTGTTACTATTATTACTGTCCGTATTACTCTTGCCTTTATCCTTATAACTATTATTATTATCGCTATAACTGTTATTATTATTCTTATTACTATTATTATCATCGCTATAACTGTTATTATTATGCTTATTCTATTGTTACTATCCCTATTACTCTTGTCTTTATCCTTATAACTATTATTATTATCTCTATAACTGTTCTTATTGTCATTCCTACTGTTATTATTATCGCTATAACTGTTACTATTAATCTTATTACTATTATTATTATCGCTATAACTGTTATTATTATCCTTAATACTATTATTATTATCGCTATAACTGTTATTATTATTCTTATTACTATTATTATTATCGCTATAACTGTTATTATTATCCTTAATACTATTATTATTATCGCTATAACTGTTATTATTATTCCTGTTACTATTATTATTACCCCTATTCCTCTTGTCTTTCTCCTTATAACTATTATTATTATCCTTATTATTATTATTATTATCGCTATAACTGTTGTTATTATTCTTGTTACTATTTTTATTATCCCTATTCCTCTTGTCTTGCCCCTTATAACTATTATTATTAATCCTTATTACTATTATTATTAAAGATATAACTGTTATTATTATTGTTATTACTATTATTATTATCGCTATAACTGCTCTTATTATCATTCCTACTGTTATTATTATCGCTATAACTGTTACTATTATACTTATTACTATTGTTACTATCCCTATTCCTCTTGTCTTTCTCCTTATAACTATTATTATTATCCTTATTATTATTATTATTATCGCTATAACTGTTACTATTATTCTTGTTACTATTATTATTATCGCTATAACTGTTATTATTATCCTTAATACGATTATTATTATCGCTATAACTGTTATTATTATTCTTGTTACTATTATTATTATCCCTATTCCTCTTGTCTTTCCCCTTATAACTATTATTATTATCGCTATAACTGTTATTATTATCCTTAATACTATTACTATTATCGCTATAACTGTTATTATTATTCTTGTTACTATTATTATTATCCCTATTCCTCTTGTCTTTCCCCTTATAACTATTATTATTATCGCTATAACTGTTATTATTATTCTTATTACTATTATTATTGTCCCTACTACCCTTGTTTTTATCCTTACTACTATTATTATTATCGCTAGAACTGTTATTATTATCCTCAATACTATTATTATTATCGCTATAACTGTTATTATTATTCTTATCACTATTATTATTATCCCTACTACCCTTGTCTTTATCCTTATTACTATTATTATTATCGCTATAACTGTTATTATTATCCTTAATACTATTATTATTATCGCTATAACTGTTATTATTATTCTTGTTACTATTATTATTATCCCTATTCCTCTTGTCTTTCTCCTTATAACTATTATTATTATCGCTATAACTGTTATTATTATCCTTTATACTTTTATTATTATCGCTATAACTGTTATTATTATGCTTATTCTATTGTTACTATCCCTATTACACTTGTCTATATCCTTATAACTATTATTATTATCCTTATTACTATTACTATTATCGCTATAACTGTTATTATTATTCATGTTACTATTATTACTGTCCGTATTACTCTTGCCTTTATCCTTAATACTATTATTATTATCGCTATAACTGTTATTATTATTCTTGTTACTATTATTATTATCCCTATACCTCTTGTCTTTCTCCTTATAACTATTATTATTATCGCTATAACTGTTATTATTATCCTTAATACTATTACTATTATCGCTATAACTGTTATTATTATTCTTGTTACTATTATTATTATCCCTATTCCTCTTGTCTTTCCCCTTATAACTATTATTATTATCGCTATAACTGTTATTATTATCCTTAATACTATTATTATTATCAGTATAACTGTTATTACTATTCTTATTACTATTGTTACTATCCGTATTACTCTTGTCTTTATCCATATAACTATTATTATTAATCCTTATTACTATTATTATTATAGCTATAACTGTTATTATTATTGTTATTACTATTATTATTATCGCTATGACTGTTACTATTATCCCTATTCCTCTTGTCTTTATCCTTATAACTATTATTATTATCCTTATTACTATTATTATTATCTCTATAACTGCTCTTATTATCATTCCTACTGTTATTATTACCGCTATAACTGTTATTATTATTGTTATTACTATTATTATTATCGCTATAACTGTTACTATTATCCCTATTCCTCTCGTCTTTATCCTTATAACTATTATTATTATCCTTATTATTATTATTATTATCTCTATAACTGCTCTTATTATCATTCCTACTGTTATTATTATCGCTATAACTGTTATTATTATTCTTATTACTATTATTATTATCCCTACTACCCTTGTCTTTATCCTTATTACTATTATTATTATCGCTATAACTGTTATTATTATCCTTAATACTATTATTATTATCGCTATAACTGTTATTATTATTCTTGTTACTATTATTATTATCCCTATTCCTCTTGTCTTTCTCCTTATAACTATTATTATTATCCTTATTATTATTATTATTATCGCTATAACTGTTATTATTATTGTTATTACTATTATTATTATCGCTATAAATGTTACTATTATTCTTGTTACTATTATTATTATCCCTAATCCTCTTGTCTTTATCCTTATAACTATTATTATTATTCTTATTACTATTATTATTATCTCTATAACTGCTCTTATTATCATTCCTACTGTTATTATTCTCGCTATAACTGTTATTATTATCCTTATTATTATTATTATTATCGCTATAACTGTTACTATTATTCTTGTTACTATTATTATTATCGCTATAACTGTTATTATTATCCTTATTACTATTATTATTATCCCTACTACCCTTGTCTTTATCCTTATTACTATTATTATTATCCTTATTATTATTATTATTATCGCTATAACTGTTATTATTATCCTTAATACTATTATTATTATCGCTATAACTGTTATTATTATCCTTAATACTATTATTATTATCAGTATAACTGTTATTATTATTCTTATTACTATTGTTGCTATCCGTATTACTCTTGTCTTTATCCATATAACTATTATTATTAATCCTTATTACTATTATTATTATAGCTATAACTGTTATTATTATCCTTATTCTATTGTTACTATCCGTATTACTCTTGTCTTTATCCTTATAACTATTATTATTAATCCTTATTACTATTATTATTATCGCTATAACTGTTATTATTATCGCTATAACTGTTATTATTATTCTTATTACTATTACTATTATCCCTATTCCTCTTGTCTTTCTCCTTATAACTATTATTATTATCCTTATTATTATTATTATTATCGCTATAACTGTTATTATTATTGTTATTACTATTATTATTATCGCTATAACTGTTATTATTATCCTTATTCTATTGTTACTATCCCTATTCCTCTAGTCTTTCTCCTTATAACTATTATTATTATCCTTATTATTATTATTATTATCGCTATAACTGTTATTATTATTCTTGTTACTATTATTATTATCGCTATAACTGTTATTATTATCCTTATTCTATTGTTACTATCCGTATTACTCTTGTCTTTATCCTTATAACTATTATTATTATCGCTATAACTGTTATTATTATTCTTGTTACGTTTATTATTATCCCTATTCCTCTTGTCTTTCTCCTTATAACTATTATTATTATCCTTATTATTATTATTATTCTTGTTACTATGATTATTATCGCTATAACTGTTATTATTATCCTTAATACTATTATTATAATCGCTATAACTGTTATTATTATTGTTATTACTATTATTATTATCGCTACAACTGTGATTATTATCCTTATTCTATTGTTACTATCCGTATTACTCTTGTCTTTATCCTTATAACTATTATTATTATCGCTAATAACTGTTATTATTATGCTTAATACTATTATTATTATCCCTATAACTGTTATTATTATTCTTGTTACTATTATTACTGTCCGTATTACTCTTGCCTTTATCCTTATAACTATTATTATTATCGCTATAACTGTTATTATTATTCTTATTACTATTATTATCATCGCTATAACTGTTATTATTATGCTTATTCTATTGTTACTATCCCTATTACTCTTGTCTTTATCCTTATAACTATTATTATTATCTCTATAACTGTTCTTATTGTCATTCCTACTGTTATTATTATCGCTATAACTGTTACTATTAATCTTATTACTATTATTATTATCGCTATAACTGTTATTATTATCCTTAATACTATTATTATTATCGCTATAACTGTTATTATTATTCTTATTACTATTATTATTATCGCTATAACTGTTATTATTATCCTTAATACTATTATTATTATCGCTATAACTGTTATTATTATTCCTGTTACTATTATTATTACCCCTATTCCTCTTGTCTTTCTCCTTATAACTATTATTATTATCCTTATTATTATTATTATTATCGCTATAACTGTTGTTATTATTCTTGTTACTATTTTTATTATCCCTATTCCTCTTGTCTTGCCCCTTATAACTATTATTATTAATCCTTATTACTATTATTATTAAAGATATAACTGTTATTATTATTGTTATTACTATTATTATTATCGCTATAACTGCTCTTATTATCATTCCTACTGTTATTATTATCGCTATAACTGTTACTATTATACTTATTACTATTGTTACTATCCCTATTCCTCTTGTCTTTCTCCTTATAACTATTATTATTATCCTTATTATTATTATTATTATCGCTATAACTGTTACTATTATTCTTGTTACTATTATTATTATCGCTATAACTGTTATTATTATCCTTAATACGATTATTATTATCGCTATAACTGTTATTATTATTCTTGTTACTATTATTATTATCCCTATTCCTCTTGTCTTTCCCCTTATAACTATTATTATTATCGCTATAACTGTTATTATTATCCTTAATACTATTACTATTATCGCTATAACTGTTATTATTATTCTTGTTACTATTATTATTATCCCTATTCCTCTTGTCTTTCCCCTTATAACTATTATTATTATCGCTATAACTGTTATTATTATTCTTATTACTATTATTATTGTCCCTACTACCCTTGTTTTTATCCTTACTACTATTATTATTATCGCTAGAACTGTTATTATTATCCTCAATACTATTATTATTATCGCTATAACTGTTATTATTATTCTTATCACTATTATTATTATCCCTACTACCCTTGTCTTTATCCTTATTACTATTATTATTATCGCTATAACTGTTATTATTATCCTTAATACTATTATTATTATCGCTATAACTGTTATTATTATTCTTGTTACTATTATTATTATCCCTATTCCTCTTGTCTTTCTCCTTATAACTATTATTATTATCGCTATAACTGTTATTATTATCCTTTATACTTTTATTATTATCGCTATAACTGTTATTATTATGCTTATTCTATTGTTACTATCCCTATTACACTTGTCTATATCCTTATAACTATTATTATTATCCTTATTACTATTACTATTATCGCTATAACTGTTATTATTATTCATGTTACTATTATTACTGTCCGTATTACTCTTGCCTTTATCCTTAATACTATTATTATTATCGCTATAACTGTTATTATTATTCTTGTTACTATTATTATTATCCCTATACCTCTTGTCTTTCTCCTTATAACTATTATTATTATCGCTATAACTGTTATTATTATCCTTAATACTATTACTATTATCGCTATAACTGTTATTATTATTCTTGTTACTATTATTATTATCCCTATTCCTCTTGTCTTTCCCCTTATAACTATTATTATTATCGCTATAACTGTTATTATTATCCTTAATACTATTATTATTATCAGTATAACTGTTATTACTATTCTTATTACTATTGTTACTATCCGTATTACTCTTGTCTTTATCCATATAACTATTATTATTAATCCTTATTACTATTATTATTATAGCTATAACTGTTATTATTATTGTTATTACTATTATTATTATCGCTATGACTGTTACTATTATCCCTATTCCTCTTGTCTTTATCCTTATAACTATTATTATTATCCTTATTACTATTATTATTATCTCTATAACTGCTCTTATTATCATTCCTACTGTTATTATTACCGCTATAACTGTTATTATTATTGTTATTACTATTATTATTATCGCTATAACTGTTACTATTATCCCTATTCCTCTCGTCTTTATCCTTATAACTATTATTATTATCCTTATTATTATTATTATTATCTCTATAACTGCTCTTATTATCATTCCTACTGTTATTATTATCGCTATAACTGTTATTATTATTCTTATTACTATTATTATTATCCCTACTACCCTTGTCTTTATCCTTATTACTATTATTATTATCGCTATAACTGTTATTATTATCCTTAATACTATTATTATTATCGCTATAACTGTTATTATTATTCTTGTTACTATTATTATTATCCCTATTCCTCTTGTCTTTCTCCTTATAACTATTATTATTATCCTTATTATTATTATTATTATCGCTATAACTGTTATTATTATTGTTATTACTATTATTATTATCGCTATAAATGTTACTATTATTCTTGTTACTATTATTATTATCCCTAATCCTCTTGTCTTTATCCTTATAACTATTATTATTATTCTTATTACTATTATTATTATCTCTATAACTGCTCTTATTATCATTCCTACTGTTATTATTCTCGCTATAACTGTTATTATTATCCTTATTATTATTATTATTATCGCTATAACTGTTACTATTATTCTTGTTACTATTATTATTATCGCTATAACTGTTATTATTATCCTTATTACTATTATTATTATCCCTACTACCCTTGTCTTTATCCTTATTACTATTATTATTATCCTTATTATTATTATTATTATCGCTATAACTGTTATTATTATCCTTATTACTATTATTATTATCGCTATAACTGTTATTATTATCCTTATTACTATTATTATTTTCGCTATGACTGTTACTATTATGTTTATTCTATTGTTACTATCCGTATTACTCTTGCCTTTATCATTATAACTACTATTATTATCGCTATAACCGTTATTATTATTCTTATTACAATTACTATTATCCCTATTCCTCTTGTATTTATCCTTATGTAACGTCCCTGGTGCTAGACCCGGGTGTTTACAGCGCTCGTAAGGCAAAGAGCGGCATTTGCCTATTAAGCGACTCGTTCTTATTATAACTAATTCTAAAGATGTGGGGTTCGTTTGGCGTGTGGTTAAAGAGTAAAATCTACAGGTTAATACCTTTCGTTAATTAGGTTTATTCAATGAATTGATTGTGAAAAATAGAGGATTACAATTAATAATTTTATTAAATTAATAATTTAGTCGAAGATATAAAAAAGATATGTATTGTTGGTTATTATATAATTGGTATCGAAAAACGCAAATCGGTAGCTAACTACTTCAGTTACGCGGATTTCAGCAAAGGTACGTATTATTAGTTAACTATTTAATCGATTGCTATGACGCAACGCAAGAAACGCGGTTTAAACAAAGTTACTTATTTGATCGAATAAAATGTAAAAGACGTGGTTTAGAATGGACCTAGATCCCGACTGGTGACAGAACAATATCTGATCTTTCTATAATACCGAAATTTTAACTAAGAATATAGTTGGACGGGAGCAGCTACTCTTTGCTTGACTCTACAACTATAAGTTTCATGGCCCTTTTAGTCGGAGCACAAATTGACACCCAAAACTTGATCGCTTAATTGGGGAGCCTGCTGTTCGCTGGCTACTAGAACGACCCAACGATACAAGAGTCAGATGAACAACGTATGTCCAACAGGGTTGCAAATTTAGTATGACTCGACTTTAACATTCCGGAGCTACCGAAACGCCACCCAAAACACACGGGCTTCAGAGACCAAGCCGCTCAAAATGGGGAGCCTGCTATTCGCTGGCTACTAAACTACCCAGAGCGAACTCCGAGAATCTGACGGCGAATTTGTAACTCGGCAAAAATAATAAATTCTATGAGTGGCTGAAGAGCTCTTGTTTGATGTCTTAGTTCCTTCTGGGGCTGAGCGTAACACTCTCCTTTCGGAGTTTCAGAGACAAGATCGTTTGAATGGGGAGCCTGCTGTTCGCTGGCTACTAAAACGACCCAACGATCAAGTATCCAAATGGCTGACACCCGCTGTCCAGTTAAAACTAAGAATCCTTTAGGCTCTTACCAGCTAAAACTGCTCCAATTCGTCACTTGATACTTCTCCTAAGAGGTCCGTCGCGTAGTACTTCAAAAATTGTTCTGCACACTGGGCTTTCGCTGCACGCCCTTTTATACCCAGAGACTCATGGGTTTTTCGCGCCAAGTGGCGAGTTTAGACACGCATAAAAACTATTACTACTTTATTACGCTTTATTTAATAAAGAAAATATATTAGTTTGATTAAGAAAAATACGTTTTGATTTACTATTAATTAATATTTCACAAGCTAACTTGCTAAATCGTGGTTCTAATTAATTTTATATACGCAGATTGGCGGGATAATACAAGTATTTTAATAAGACAATAATTAATCACAAATAATACGCAAAACAATAACTAAAAATACTTCTTGGTTTATGGTCAATAAATAAATAATAATATGATTGTTTAAATAATAATTTATGACCATTCTTTCTCGATGCGTATTTGGCATCTCTGTCTAACTAACGCGCGCGCCATCGATCGGTGATCTAATTTAACAATGTTGCACGCGTTCTACCCTGGACCATTACCGCGCGAATTTTTATGGTGCGGTCGGTAATCGCGGTCGATAACAAAAATAAAAATATACGTATAACACGATTTCCCTACTTATCCACTTGTTGGGTGTTTGTTGTGGACTGGGGACGTTACACCTCCCCCCTTGTTTGGGTCTCTTGTCCTCAAGAGATCTACGTAGTTGCGGCGCCGTTTGATCTCGCACACGCAGCATTGGCAGGTTTTATCTTCGTTTCGGGGCGATGTTATTCCCGAACCGAACAGCCAGAGCATCTTCCAGCATCTGCGTCGTGGATCCCTTTTGTTTTTTATTTGTTTGTATTGATGCCACGGCGGGTTTGGGATGTCTACCGTGTGCAGCTTCCACCTTTGGTTTTTCTTATCTCCATGCGCTTGTTCGCTAGGGCCAGCGGTCTCCTATATTATGTTGATTAGCGGTGATGGAACCCCGTATATGTGTGTCTGCGTAACTTTCCATTACCTTTGTCTCCAGTTTCTGCATTTTCTTCTTAAAACTGCGCAGTATTACCTTCTTGCCAGCTCGTCGCGCCATTTTCCTTGGCTATTAATTCGGTTGTGGCAAGGGTTCATGGGATCTTCCCAAATATGGCGGTTTCCCGCGTGATCACGCAATTATATAAAAGAAATATTTTCCCCCCCCTTTTTTTTTTTTTTTCCTTTTTTGTTTTTCTTTTTCCCCAAATATGGCGGGTTTTAAACAATATATCGTCTTTTTTTTGGGTTAAATAGGTTGTTTATTTTAATAAGGGGTTATATGTATAAAAATATAATAATAAAAATATATATGTTTTTTTTTTTTTTTTTTTTTCTTTTTGTTTTTTTTTCTTTTACATTTCGGCGAGTTCCAAAAGTGGGAAGGCTGGGTCCGTCGGGAGCATGACCCCTTCGCCGAAACACTCCATCTCCTCCTCGTCGTGCTCGGAGATGCGATTCATGCACTCTGTGCATGAGATGGCTGGCCTGATATCGCTTAGGACCTCCTGGCACGCTATGCACTTTACTTTGTTTAGTGCGTGGCTAGAGTGCACGTGGTGGTGGCTCCCTATCGTTTTTAATTTGCGTTATGAGTATAAATATTTATTCATTTCTTATAGTTGCGAGTTCCTTACAAGAAGGAAATGTGATTTACTTGCCTATTGACCACCACTGGTGCTTGGTCCCTGGGACCGCCTGCATCCCGCAGGAATGGCATAGTCTCTTCATATCCCAGTGATATTTACACGAGAACACGAACCCCTTGTCCTGGACGCACATGCCGGATAAGATGTTCTCGGTTCTTTGATCTTGCACCATATTGAATTTTTAATAATTTGCTTCTTCTGTTAACGAGTGTCTTTGTTGGCCGTTGGCTCTACAATGTGCCCTTGCAGTGCGTTCTTAGCCACTTGTTGTCGCGCATGCGCGTTTCGTTTAAAATTTTGCGTTCTATAAAGCTATATTCACCTTATTATTGATTCTCGATCATTGATTGGCACATGGGCCCTCTTGACGCGATCTTTGTGTACTATTCGTTTTTTGTTTTTCCCTCCAATTTGCAATTCTACGTTGTTTTGGCCAATGTTCCTAGTTATTTTGTGCGGGCCAGAGTATTCTCTCTCTAATTTGTTTTTTCGTGGTGGGTTGAGTAAAAACACATCCTCGCCCGTTTGGTAATGTGTGGGCCGTATTTTCCTGTCGTAGTAGAATTTTTGTCGGTATTTCGATTGTTGTAAGTTGTTCCTGGCTATTTTACGAAGACTGTGCAATGTAGTGATTAAGTTTTCAACATAATCTGGATAGGTGTTGATGTTTTCCTCTATTACGAAGCTGGATGGTTGTCTTGCCTTTTTGCCGAATACTAGTTCGTGCGGCGTAAATTTTGTCCCTTCGTGTATGCTGGTATTGTATGAGAAGAGGGCCTGAGGTAACCATTCATCCCATTGTTTCTGCTCTGTAATGTAATGTTTGAGGTATTCTATAAATACGTGGTGGCTTCTTTCCAGTGAACCGTTGGACTGTGGGTGAAATGATGAAGTTCTATAAGTTTTGATTTGGAAGATTCTTGCCAATTTTTTCATTAATGATCCGGTGAAACAAGTGCCTTGGTCTGTTAAAATTGCCTTTGGACATCCAAATTTGCAGATAAAATGTTCCGTAAAAGCCTTTGCTACATCTTCTGCGGTAATAGATACGACTGGTGCTGCGACTGAGTATTTTGTTAAGTTGTCCTGGATGGTTAATATGTAACTGTGTCCTTTTCTTGTTAATGGTAGTGGTCCCAGGATGTCCAGAGATATTTTGTCGAATGCTTCAAATGGTGTGTCTGTGATGACCATTGGTTCTTTAGTTTTCATCCTTACCAGCTTGTTTCTTTGGCAGTCGATGCAGGTTTTGACGTAATCTGTTATATCCTTTTTCATGTTTTTCCAGTAGTAATTATCTCTTATCCGATGGTAAGTTTTCCTAATGCCCTTATGTCCGCCTAATGGTGTTACATGGTTTTCCTTAATAATTTCTATTCTATCCTGTTGCAGGGGTGTTTGTATGTTCCCTCTGCATAATGTTATTTTAGTGTGGGTGCTGGCGAAGATGACGTGTAAGACTTTCTTGATGTACTTTCTGTCTGGCATGCTAATTTCCTGTATATTCTGTTCCTGGAGAAAATGTGAGAGAGACTTCAATGCTTGGGGCAGTGCTTCCTTTGTTGGCACTGTTACTCCTAGTACCAGCTGGGTTTTTAATTTAATTACAATTATACCTTCAGCTAATGATTTGGTAATATTAATCTTCTTTTTCCTTATTACTTCTTCTGATTGTGGGTCAGTGGGGTTTCCTTCCTTGTCTAAAAATATAACTATTGGTCCTTTTCTTGCCCACAGGTGATCCTTGACTTCTTCTATCGTTGTGTTTGTTATTTCCTCTGCTATTATACGTGGTTCTCCTGATTTCCTTATGGTAAGTTGTCCATCTTCTCTATATATTTTAATGGGTGTTATGGGGGCTGTTTTTGTTGGACTTGAATCTGATTTTTCTTTTAAATTTTTAGGTTCTGAAGACTCTTCTTTATGTGTGTCAGAAGAAGGGTAGATTTTTGGGGGGTCTTTGAACATATATTTTGGGATAATTGTTGCGTCGTCTATTTCTTCTATTTCGTCGCCGATTACAATGGGTTCTTCTTTCCTTTTTTGTGTGTTGCTTGGGACCTTTTCTTTAAAAGCAGTTGGGGGTTGATGAATTTCGACCTGTATTTTCTTTCCGTGTTTATGTTTTTTGTGCTTCTTTTTCTTTTTGGTCTCCAGCTGTGAGGTGCTTGAGTTTAAGTGTTTATTCTTGTCTTTTCCTACGAACTCTGAGTCATCGGTATCGTAATAATTGGACTCGTCCGAACTAATTTCTTTGGTAGAATATTGTGTACGTTTTTTCTTCCTGGGTAATGATTCGGCAGATGCAGATTCCCGTGGTCGAGTAGGGTACTGGTGCCATAGTTTCTCCTTTTTAATTTTTCCTGAGTTTGACGTAGTTGTGGATTCTCTCGGGCGTTTAACGTGCTGGTGCCATAGTTTCGGTCGTTTTATTTCTTTACCTTCAGATGTGGTGGTTGATCGGGATCTTTTTGCGTCGATTGGCAATGCTTCAATATTTTTAATAGGGTTACGGGATAATGCGTCCGTATTACAATTTAGTTTCCCAGCTTTATATATGACTTCGTAGTCATATTCGCTTAACTTCAATTTCCATCGAAGTAATCTTGATGTAGGATCGGCGACTCTAGTTATCCAAGTTAATGGCTTATGATCTGTTATTAAATAAAATTTTCTTCCATAAACGTAAGGACGAAAGTGGTTTACGGCGTAGACGATGGCCAGGAGCTCTCTTTCGGTTGCTGAATATCTTGTTTCGGCTTCATTAAGAACTCTTGAGACATATGAAATAGGCCGGTCCTTCCCGATTTCTCCTTGACTAAGGATGGCTCCTACGGCTATTCCAGATGCGTCCGTAGTAATGTTAAACGGTTCTGAGAAGTTTGGATATGCTAGAATCGGCTCTTTACATAAAGCATCCCTAAGGTGCGTAAAGGCGTCCTGCTGTTGATCGGTCCACTCGAACTTCCGTTCCTTCTTTGTTAGATCAGACAGTGGTTTTGCGATTTTTGAGAAGTCTTGTATGAATCTTCGATAGTATCCGCATAGGCCCAGAAATTGTCTAACATTTTTTATGGTCCTTGGTATAGGGAATTCCTTGACTGCTTCTATTTTCCTAGGATCTGGCCTGAGTCCGTTTTCGTCAATAATGTGTCCCAGGTATGCCACTTCTTTTTTCAGGAACTCGCACTTATCCGGCTGCAGGCTAAGATTTGCTTCCCTGAGTCTCTTCATTAATTTGTCAAATTTGATTTCGTGTTCCTGCAGTGAACTTGCGTAAAGGACCATGTCGTCTAAGTAGACAAATACTTCTAATCCTTGGAGTCCTGTTAGCACATTGTCCATCAACCGTTGAAATGTTGCCGGGGCATTTTTCAGACCGAACGGCATTCTATTAAATTCGTAGTGCCCATATTGTGTGGAAAATGCAGTTTTATGTTTGTCGTCTGGATGCATAGGGATTTGGTGAAACCCTGATCTCAAGTCGAAAATCGAAAAGTATTTTGCGCTGCCCAGTTGGTCCAATATGTCTGTTATGTTGGGCAGGGGGTAGGCGTCGCCAATAGTCTTTTCATTTAATCGCCTGAAGTCGATTACCAACCTCCATCTCTTCTGTCCCTGAGAGTCTTCTTTTTTTGGTACTATCCATAGAGGTGAATTGTATGGAGACGTTGAATGTTCGATTATGCCCTTTTGTAGTAAGTCGTTAATTTGTTGGTTTATCTCCTCTTTATGGCATTGAGGGTAGCGGTACTGTTTTACATTAATTGGAGCTTCGTCTGTAGTAATTATTCGGTGATGTACCTTGTTAGTAGCTGGCAATTCTTCTCCAGGTAAACTGAATCTATCTGCGTTCTTTTGGATTAGGCGTTTGACGCTATTTTTTTCCTCTTCGTTAAGATGGTCCAAACGCAGGGTCTTGAATAATTCTTCCGCTCGTTCAGTGCCCTCGTGGTGTAGGTCTTCAATAGTTGATTCTTCAAATGGTACTAGTTCCACTTCAGGCATCTTTATTCGGATTGGTTCGGTGGAGACGTTAATGGCGCAGATGAAAGCGACTCCGTTTCTATTGGTTACAACCGCATTCCCGAGATGCAGTTCTGGGTGTAATTTTAATTTGGGTAGAAATCCTGTGTCAATACTTGCGTTTAAAATTTTAATGGGAATGACGTTCCCTTCTCTTGCTTTAATTTCGATGACAGGCTCTTGGAATGGGATTTTGTAATTTTCTATTGCCAAAAATGATTTGGAGTATCTAATGTCGGCTCCAGCGTGTATGAAAAATTCGTTTCCGAGTATTCCATCCTGGTTTATGGGCAAATCTTCTACTATGTGGAGGATGGCTTCGGTGTTGCAAATTCTTACTTTGGTGTATCCTGTAGTCGAAAGTTGGCCTTCGGTTATTCCGTTTAGTTCAAATAGAGCGTCTGTATATATAGGAGCAGCAGGGGAGAGTGCATCTTTTTTTATTAAATTTAGATCTGACCCGGTGTCTATCATAAAACAAGCGGATCCTTGTTGGAAATTGCCATTTTCTATTTCTATGGTAGGCGGTTTCTTTATCTTGCACGTGGGTTTTATGAGATTGGTCCTTTTACATACCTGTTGGTTTGTTTCTTTTTGCCTTTCTTGATAGGCCTTTTTCCGGCATTGGTCGACGATGTGCCCAATGTTATTACAGTATGAGCAAGTAGGTGGCGGCCTTGCTACAGGTGCTTGATTGTTTTGTTGCGGTCGGTTGACAAGGGCCTGATTAGGGGGGTTATTCCTTGGGGGTCCTTGTTGAGGTTGATTCCAAAATCTTCCCTGTTGAGGAGGTTGATTGATGTTCCGGCAGTTTTGTATGGTATGGCCTGAACGTTGACAATGCTGGCAATACCGGGGTTGCCATTGTATTCTAGCGGTTTGTTGCCCGCCTAAGCCCTGGCTTGGGCACATGCTGGTATTGTGTCCGTACCCGAAGCAATTACTGCACCGAATGGAACGAGTGTAGTTTTCGGCCATTTTTAGTCTTAAATGATTTTCTCTAACTTCGGCTTCTGCCCTAATGGTGGCGCTAATCGCGTCGTCTAAGTATATAAATTCGTGTATACGCAAACGATTATAAATTTCAGGCCTAAGTCCTGTTAAAAATGCTTTTACCGCGTTAGTTTCCGCGGTCTTATTGTATTGTTGCGCAATGGTTGGCTGCTCTAACTCATTACAATTTTTGATTTCAGATAAAATAGTTGAGACGCGACTACTATAATCAACGGCGGCCTCGTTTGGCATTTGCGCAATTTTTGATAAGTCTCCGTACAATTGAATGGAAGTATATGTTGGAGCGAAGCGTGATTTTAGAACCGCAATTAACTCGTCTATCGTATTATACTCGCCGCTTAGAATTACTCGCGATGCCTGACCGAATAATTTATTTTTTATTAATTGTACTAACCCGTATTCGGCGTGAGGCGAAATCATACGTTTAGCATTTAGGCAATTTTTCGTAAATTGATATATTGGAATATTGTGCCCATCAAACGGAGGCACTATGTCCGCGGCGTCTCGTATACTAATTTGTGGAAAGGAGCGAGAAGCGCTTTCTTGTTGAACCTCTATTTCGTCTTGCATTTTGAGTTAGCTTTATTCGGAATTAATTAATTAAATATTTGTTTGTGTTTTTTTTTATTTTCTACCTTTTTTTTCTATATATATTCTTTGTGTTTTTTTTTTTCTTTCCTCTTTTTATTAGTAAAATGGAAACGAAAGGTTTTAACCTCCACAGAGAAAAGTTCTCTTGCCACACAGTAGACCAATGATGCGTATCTGAAGCTACGATCAGTGATCTGCACCTGTTTTATCCTCAATGCTAACGCTAAAAATTTATTCTGTTACGTATGAATTCGAAAGGGTGCAGTGGTCTCTAAAGTATTTAATCCCACCGCTGTCACCAAAAATTTATTTGTTATATTAAACGTGTAACGTCCCTGGTGCTAGACCCGGGTGTTTACAGCGCTCGTAAGGCAAAGAGCGGCATTTGCCTATTAAGCGACTCGTTCTTATTATAACTAATTCTAAAGATGTGGGGTTCGTTTGGCGTGTGGTTAAAGAGTAAAATCTACAGGTTAATACCTTTCGTTAATTAGGTTTATTCAATGAATTGATTGTGAAAAATAGAGGATTACAATTAATAATTTTATTAAATTAATAATTTAGTCGAAGATATAAAAAAGATATGTATTGTTGGTTATTATATAATTGGTATCGAAAAACGCAAATCGGTAGCTAACTACTTCAGTTACGCGGATTTCAGCAAAGGTACGTATTATTAGTTAACTATTTAATCGATTGCTATGACGCAACGCAAGAAACGCGGTTTAAACAAAGTTACTTATTTGATCGAATAAAATGTAAAAGACGTGGTTTAGAATGGACCTAGATCCCGACTGGTGACAGAACAATATCTGATCTTTCTATAATACCGAAATTTTAACTAAGAATATAGTTGGACGGGAGCAGCTACTCTTTGCTTGACTCTACAACTATAAGTTTCATGGCCCTTTTAGTCGGAGCACAAATTGACACCCAAAACTTGATCGCTTAATTGGGGAGCCTGCTGTTCGCTGGCTACTAGAACGACCCAACGATACAAGAGTCAGATGAACAACGTATGTCCAACAGGGTTGCAAATTTAGTATGACTCGACTTTAACATTCCGGAGCTACCGAAACGCCACCCAAAACACACGGGCTTCAGAGACCAAGCCGCTCAAAATGGGGAGCCTGCTATTCGCTGGCTACTAAACTACCCAGAGCGAACTCCGAGAATCTGACGGCGAATTTGTAACTCGGCAAAAAATTCTATGAGTGGCTGAAGAGCTCTTGTTTGATGTCTTAGTTCCTTCTGGGGCTGAGCGTAACACTCTCCTTTCGGAGTTTCAGAGACAAGATCGTTTGAATGGGGAGCCTGCTGTTCGCTGGCTACTAAAACGACCCAACGATCAAGTATCCAAATGGCTGACACCCGCTGTCCAGTTAAAACTAAGAATCCTTTAGGCTCTTACCAGCTAAAACTGCTCCAATTCGTCACTTGATACTTCTCCTAAGAGGTCCGTCGCGTAGTACTTCAAAGATTGTTCTGCACACTGGGCTTTCGCTGCACGCCCTTTTATACCCAGAGACTCATGGGTTTTTCGCGCCAAGTGGCGAGTTTAGAAACGCATAAAAACTATTACTACTTTATTACGCTTTATTTAATAAAGAAAATATATTAGTTTGATTAAGAAAAATACGTTTTGATTTACTATTAATTAATATTTCACAAGCTAACTTGCTAAATCGTGGTTCTAATTAATTTTATATACGCAGATTGGCGGGATAATACAAGTATTTTAATAAGACAATAATTAATCACAAATAATACGCAAAATAATAACTAAAAATACTTCTTGGTTTATGGTCAATAAATAAATAATAATATGATTGTTTAAATAATAATTTATGATCATTCTTTCTCGATGTGTATTTGGCATCTCTGTCTAACTAACGCGCGCGCCATCGATCGGTGATCTAATTTAACAATGTTGCACGCGTTCTACCCTGGACCATTACCGCGCGAATTTTTATGGTGCGGTCGGTAATCGCGGTCGATAACAAAAATAAAAATATACGTATAACACGATTTCCCTACTTATCCACTTGTTGGGTGTTTGTTGTGGACTGGGGACGTTACATAAGGATAAATACAAGAGGAATAGGGATAATAGTAATAGTAAGAAGAATAATAATAACAGTTATAGCGATAATAATAATAGTTATAAGGAGAAAGACAAGAGGGATAGGGATAATAATAATATTAACAAGAATAATAACAACAGTTATAGCGATAATAATAATAATAATAAGGATAATAATAATAGTTATAAGGATAAAGACAAGAGTAATAGGGATAGTAACAAACGAATAACCATAATAATAACAGTTATAGTGATAATAATAATAGTATTAAGGATAATAAAAACAGTTATAGCGATAATAATAATAGTAATAAGGATAATAGTAATAGTTATAAGGATAAAGACAAGGGCAATAGCGATAATAATAATAGTAATAACAATAATAATAACAGTTGTAGCGATAATAATAATAGTAAAAAGGATTAATAATAATAGTTATATGGATAAAGACAAGAGTAATACGGATAGTAATAATAGTAATAAGAATAATAATAACAGTTATAGCGATAATAATAATAGTAACAAGAATAATAATAACAGTTATAGCGATAATAATAATAATAATAAGGATAATAATAATAGTTATAAGGAGAAAGACAAAAGGAATAGGGATAATAATAATAGTAACAAGAATAATAGTAACAGTTATAGCGATAATAATAATAATAATAATAAGGATAATAATAATAGTTATAAGGATAAATACAAGAGGAATAGGGATAATAGTAATAGTAAGAAGAATAATAATAACAGTTATAGCGATAATAATAATAGTTATAAGGAGAAAGACAAGAGGAATAGGGATAATAATAATAGTAACAAGGATAATAATAACAGTTATAGCGATAATAATAATAGTATTAAGGATAAAGGCAAGAGTAATACGGACAGTAATAATAGTAACAAGAATAATAATAACAGTTATAGCGATAATAATAATAGTAATAACAATAATAATAACAGTTGTAGCGATAATAATAATAGTAAAAAGGACTAATAATAATAGTTATATGGATAAAGACAAGAGTAATACGGATAGTAACAATAGTAATAAGAATAATAATAACAGTTATTAGCGATAATAATAATAGTTATAAGGATAAAGACAAGAGTAATGGGGATAGTAACAATAGAATAACCATAATAATAACAGTTATAGCGATAATAATAATAGTAATACGGATAATAATAATAGTTATAAGGATAAAGACAAGGGCAATAGCGATAATAATAATAGTAATAACAATAATAATAACAGTTGTAGCGATAATAATAATAGTAAAAAGGATTAATAATAATAATTATATGGATAAAGACAAGAGTTATACGGATAGTAACAATAGTAATAAGAATAATAATAACAGTTATAGCGATAATAATAATAGTAATAAGGATAAAGGCAAGAGTAATACGGACAGTAATAATAGTAACAAGAATAATAATAACAGTTATAGCGATAATAATAATAGTGTTAACGATAATAATAATAGTTATAAGGATAAAGACAAGAGTAATAGGGATTGTAACAATAGAATAACCACAATAATAACAGTTATAGCGATAATAATAATAGTATTAAGGATAATAATAACAGTTATAGCGATAATAATAATAGTAATAAGGATAATAATAATAGTTATAAGGATAAAGACAAGGGCAATAGCGATAATAATAATAGTAATAACAATAATAATAACAATTGTAGCGATAATAATAATAGTAAAAAGGATTAATAATAATAATTATATGGATAAAGACAAGAGTTATACGGATAGTAACAATAGTAATAAGAATAATAATAACAGTTATAGCGATAATAATAATAGTAATAAGGATAAAGGCAAGAGTAATACGGACAGTAATAATAGTAACAAGAATAATAATAACAGTTATAGCGATAATAATAATAGTGTTAACGATAATAATAATAGTTATAAGGATAAAGACAAGAGTAATAGGGATTGTAACAATAGAATAACCACAATAATAACAGTTATAGCGATAATAATAATAGTATTAAGGATAATAATAACAGTTATAGCGATAATAATAATAGTTATAAGGAGAAAGACAAGAGGAATAGGGATAATAATAATAGTAACAATAATAATAACAACAGTTATAGCGATAATGATAATAATAATAAGGATAGTAATAATAGTAATAAGGAGGAAGACAAAAGGAATAGGGATAATAATAATAGTAACAAGAATAATAATAACAGTTATAGCGATAATAATAATAATAATAAGGATAATAATAATAGTTATAAGGATACAGACAAGGCCAATAGGGATAATAATAATAGTAATAAGAATAATAATAACAGTTATCAGCGATAATAATAATAGTTATAAGGATAAAGACAAGAGTAATAGGGATAGTAACAATAGAATAACCATAATAATAACAGTTATAGCGATAATAATAATAGTATTAAGGATAATAAAAACAGTTATAGCGGTAATAATAATAGTATTAAGGATAAAGGCAAGAGTAATACGGACAGTAATAATAGTAACAAGAATAATAATAACAGTTATAGCGATAATAATAATAGTATTAAGGATAAAGGCAAGAGTAATACGGACAGTAATAATAGTAACAAGAATAATAATAACAGTTATAGCGATAATAATAATAGTGTTAAGGATAATAATAATAGTTATAAGGATAAAGACAAGAGTAATAGGGATAGTAACAATAGAATAACCATAATAATAACAGTTATAGCGATAATAATAATAGTTATAAGGATAAAGACAAGGGCAATAGCGATAATAATAATACTAATAGCAATAATAATAACAGTTGTAGCGATAATAATAAGAGTAAAAAGTATTAATAATAATAGTTATATGGATAAAGACAAGAGTAATGCGGATAGTAACAATAGTAATAAGAATAATAATAACAGTTATAGCGATAATAATAATAGTAACAAGAATAATAATAACAGTTATAGCGATAATAATAATAGTATTAAGGATAAAGGCAAGAGTAATACGGACAGTAATAATAGTAACAAGAATAATAATAACAGTTATAGCGATAATAATAATAGTGTTAAGGATAATAATAATAGTTATAAGGATAAAGACAAGAGTAATAGGGATAGTAACAATAGAATAACCATAATAATAACAGTTATAGCGATAATAATAATAATAATAAGGATAATAATAATAGTTATAAGGATAAATACAAGAGGAATAGGGATAATAGTAATAGTAATAAGAATAATAATAACAGTTATAGCGATAATAATAATAGTAATAAGGATAATAATAATAGTTATGAGGATAAAGACAAGGGCAATAGCGATAATAATAATAGTAATAACAATAATAATAACTGTTGTAGCGATAATAGTAATAGTAAAAAGGATTAATAATAATAGTTATATGGATAAAGACAAGAGTAATGCGGATAGTAACAATAGTAATAAGAATAATAATAACAGTTATAGCGATAATAATAATAGTAACAAGAATAATAATAACAGTTATAGCGATAATAATAATAATAACAAGGATAATAATAATAGTTATAAGCAGAAAGACAAAAGGAATAGGGATAATAATAATAGTAACAAGAATAATAACAACAGTTATAGCGATAATAATAATAGTAATAAGGATAATAGTAATAGTTATAAGGATAAAGACAAGGGCAATAGCGATAATAATAATAGTAATAACAATAATAATAACAGTTGTAGCGATAATAATAATAGTAACAAGAATAATAATAACAGTTATAGCGATAATAATAATAGTATTAAGGATAAAGGCAAGAGTAATACGGACAGTAATAATAGTAACAAGAATAATAATAACAGTTATAGCGATAATAATAATAGTGTTAAGGATAATAATAATAGTTATAAGGATAAAGACAAGAGTAATAGGGATAGTAACAATAGAATAACCATAATAATAACAGTTATAGCGATAATAATAATAGTAACAAGAATAATAGTAACAGTTATAGCGATAATAATAATAATAATAAGGATAATAATAATAGTTATAAGGATAAATACAAGAGGAATAGGGATAATAGTAATAGTAATAAGAATAATAATAACAGTTATAGCGATAATAATAATAGTAATAAGGATAATAATAATAGTTATGAGGATAAAGACAAGGGCAATAGCGATAATAATAATAGTAATAACAATAATAATAACTGTTGTAGCGATAATAGTAATAGTAAAAAGGATTAATAATAATAGTTATATGGATAAAGACAAGAGTAATGCGGATAGTAACAATAGTAATAAGAATAATAATAACAGTTATAGCGATAATAATAATAGTAACAAGAATAATAATAACAGTTATAGCGATAATAATAATAATAACAAGGATAATAATAATAGTTATAAGCAGAAAGACAAAAGGAATAGGGATAATAATAATAGTAACAAGAATAATAACAACAGTTATAGCGATAATAATAATAGTAATAAGGATAATAGTAATAGTTATAAGGATAAAGACAAGGGCAATAGCGATAATAATAATAGTAATAACAATAATAATAACAGTTATAGCGATAATAATAATAATAATAAGGATAATAATAATAGTTATAAGGAGAAAGACAAAAGGAACAGGGATAATAATAATAGTAACAAGAATAATAGTAACAGTTATAGCGATAATAATAACAATAATAAGGATAATAATAATAGTTATAAGGATAAATACAAGAGGAATAGGGATAATAGTAATAGTAATAAGAATAATAATAACCGTTATAGCGATAATAATAATAGTTATAAGGAGAAAGACAAGAGGAATAGGGATAATAATAATAGTAACAAGGATAATAATAACAGTTATAGCGATAATAATAATAGTATTAAGGATAAAGGCAAGAGTAATACGGACAGTAATAATAGTAACAAGAATAATAATAACAGTTATAGCGATAATAATAATAGTGTTAAGGATAATAATAATAGTTATAAGGATAAAGACAAGAGTAATAGGGATAGTAACAAGAGAATAACCATAATAATAACAGTTATAGCGATAATAATAATAGTAATGAGGATAATAATAATAGTTATAAGGATAAAGACAAGGGCAATAGCGATAATAATAATAGTAATAACAATAATATTAACAGTTGTAGCGATAATAATAATAGTAAAAAGGATTAATAATAATAGTTATATGGATAAAGACAGGAGTAATAGGGATAGTAACAATAGAATAACCATAATAATAACAGTTATAGCGATAATAATAATAGTAATAACAATAATAATAACAGTTGTAGCGATAATAATAATAGTAAAAAGGACTAATAATAATAGCTATATGGATAAAGACAAGAGTAATACGGATAGTAACAATAGTAATAAGAATAATAATAACAGTTATAACGATAATAATAATAGTAACAAGAATAATAATAACAGTTACAGCGATAATAATAATAATAATAAGGATAATAATAATAGTTATAAGGAGAAAGACAAGAGGAATAGGGATAATAATAATAGTAACAAGAATAATAACAACAGTTATAGCGATAATAATAATAATAATAAGGATAATAATAATAGTTATAAGGAAAAAGGCAAGGCCAATAGGGATAATAATAATAGTAATAAGAATAATAATAACAGTTATTGGCGATAATAATAATAGTTATAAGGATAAAGACAAGAGTAATAGGGATAGTAACAATAGAATAACCATAATAATAACAGTTATAGCGATAATAATAATAGTAATACGGATAATAATAATAGTTATAAGGATAAAGACAAGGGCAATAGCGATAATAATAATAGTAATAACAATAATAATAACAGTTGTAGCGATAATAATAATAGTAAAAAGGATTAATAATAATAGTTATAAGGATAAAGACAAGAGTAATAGGGATAGTAACAATAGAATAACCATAATAATAACAGTTATAGCGATAATAATAATAGTTATAAGGATAAAGACAAGGGCAATAGCGATAATAATAATACTAATAGCAATAATAATAACAGTTGTAGCGATAATAATAAGAGTAAAAAGTATTAATAATAATAGTTATATGGATAAAGACAAGAGTAATGCGGATAGTAACAATAGTAATAAGAATAATAATAACAGTTATAGCGATAATAATAATAGTAACAAGAATAATAATAACAGTTATAGCGATAATAATAATAGTATTAAGGATAAAGGCAAGAGTAATACGGACAGTAATAATAGTAACAAGAATAATAATAACAGTTATAGCGATAATAATAATAGTGTTAAGGATAATAATAATAGTTATAAGGATAAAGACAAGAGTAATAGGGATAGTAACAATAGAATAACCATAATAATAACAGTTATAGCGATAATAATAATAGTAACAAGAATAATAGTAACAGTTATAGCGATAATAATAATAATAATAAGGATAATAATAATAGTTATAAGGATAAATACAAGAGGAATAGGGATAATAGTAATAGTAATAAGAATAATAATAACAGTTATAGCGATAATAATAATAGATATAAGGAGAAAGACAAGAGGAATACGGATAATAATAATAGTAACAAGAATAATAAGAACAGTTATAGCGATAATAATAATAATAATAAGGATAATAATAATAGTTATAAGGATAAAGACAAGGCCAATAGGGATAATAATAATAGTAATAAGAATAATAATAACAGTTATTAGCGATAATAATAATAGTTATAAGGATAAAGACAAGAGTAATAGGGATAGTAACAATAGAATAACCATAATAATAACAGTTATAGCGATAATAATAATAGTATTAAGGATAATATAAACAGTTATAGCGGTAATAATAATAGTATTAAGGATAAAGGCAAGAGTAATACGGACAGTAATAATAGTAACAAGAATAATAATAACAGTTATAGCGATAATAATAATAGTAATAAGGATAATAATAATAGTTATAAGGATATAGACAAGAGGAATAGGGATAATAATAATAGTAACAAGAATAATAGTAACAATTATAGCGATAATAATAATAATAATAAGGATAATAATAATAGTTATAAGGATAAATACAAGAGGAATAGGGATAATAGTAATAGTAATAAGAATAATAATTACAGTTATAGCGATAATAATAATAGTTATAAGGAGAAAGACAAGAGGAATAGGGATAATAATAATAGTAACAAGAATAATAAGAACAGTTATAGCGATAATAATAATAATAATAAGGATAATAATAATAGTTATAAGGATAAAGACAAGGCCAATAGGGATAATAATAATAGTAATAAGAATAATAATAACAGTTATTAGCGATAATAATAATAGTTATAAGGATAAAGACAAGAGTAATAGGGATAGTAACAATAGAATAACCATAATAATAACAGTTATAGCGATAATAATAATAGTATTAAGGATAATAAAAACAGTTATAGCGGTAATAATAATAGTATCAAGGATAAAGGCAAGAGTAATACGGACAGTAATAATAGTAACAAGAATAATAATAACAGTTATAGCGATAATAATAATAGTAATAAGGATAATAATAATAGTTATAAGGATATAGACAAGAGGAATAGGGATAATAGTAATAGTAATAAGAATAATAATAACAGTTATAGCGATAATAATAATAATAATAAGGATAATAATAATAGTTATAAGGAGAAAGACAAGAGGAATAGGGATAATAATAATAGTAACAAGAATAATAATAACAGTTATAGCGATAATAATAATAGTATTAAGGATAAAGGCAAGAGTAATACGGACAGTAATAATAGTAACAAGAATAATAATAACAGTTATAGCGATAATAATAATAGTGTTAAGGATAATAATAATAGTTATAAGGATAAAGACAAGAGTAATAGGGATAGTAACAATAGAATAACCATAATAATAACAGTTATAGCGATGATAATAATAGTAACAAGAATAATAGTAACAGTTATAGCGATAATAATAATAATAATAAGGGTAATAATAATAGTTATAAGGATAAATACAAGAGGAATAGGGATAATAGTAATAGCAATAAGAATAATAATAACAGTTATAGCGATAATATTAATAGATATAAGGAGAAAGACAAGAGGAATACGGATAATAATAATAGTAACAAGAATAATAAGAACAGTTATAGCGATAATAATAATAATAATAAGGATAATAATAATAGTTATAAGGATAAAGACAAGGCCAATAGGGATAATAATAATAGTAATAAGAATAATAATAACAGTTATTAGCGATAATAATAATAGTTATAAGGATAAAGACAAGAGTAATAGGGATAGTAACAATAGAATAACCATAATAATAACAGTTATAGCGATAATAATAATAGTATTACGGATAATATAAACAGTTATAGCGGTAATAATAATAGTATTAAGGATAAAGGCAAGAGTAATACGGACAGTAATAATAGTAACAAGAATAATAATAACAGTTATAGCGATAATAATAATAGTAATAAGGATAATAATAATAGTTATGAGGATAAAGATAAGAGTAATAGGGATAGTAACAATAGAATAACCATAATAATAACATTATAGCGATAATAATAATAGTAATAAGGATAATAATAATAGTTATGAGGATAAAGACAAGGGCAATAGCGATAATAATAATAGTAAAAAGGATTAATAATAATAGTTATATGGATAAAGACAAGAGTAATACGGACAGTAATAATAGTAACAAGAATAATAATAACAGTTATAGCGATAATAATAATAGTAATAAGGATAATAATAATAGTTATAAGGATATAGACAAGAGGAATAGGGATAATAGTAATAGTAATAAGAATAATAATAACAGTTATAGCGATAATAATAATAATAATAAGGATAATAATAATAGTTATAAGGAGAAAGACAAGAGGAATAGGGATAATAATAATAGTAACAAGAATAATAATAACAGTTATAGCGATAATAATAATAGTATTAAGGATAAAGGCAAGAGTAATACGGACAGTAATAATAGTAACAAGAATAATAATAACAGTTATAGCGATAATAATAATAGTGTTATGGATAATAATAATAGTTATAAGGATAAAGACAAGAGTAATAGGGATAGTAACAATAGAATAACCATAATAATAACAGTTATAGCGATAATAATAATAGTAACAAGAATAATAGTAACAGTTATAGCGATAATAATAATAATAATAAGGATAATAATAATAGTTATAAGGATAAATACAAGAGGAATAGGGATAATAGTAATAGTAATAAGAATAATAATAACAGTTATAGCGATAATAATAATAGATATAAGGAGAAAGACAAGAGGAATACGGATAATAATAATAGTAACAAGAATAATAAGAACAGTTATAGCGATAATAATAATAATAATAAGGATAATAATAATAGTTATAAGGATAAAGACAAGGCCAATAGGGATAATAATAATAGTAATAAGAATAATAATAACAGTTATTAGCGATAATAATAATAGTTATAAGGATAAAGACAAGAGTAATAGGGATAGTAACAATAGAATAACCATAATAATAACAGTTATAGCGATAATAATAATAGTATTAAGGATAATATAAACAGTTATAGCGGTAATAATAATAGTATTAAGGATAAAGGCAAGAGTAATACGGACAGTAATAATAGTAACAAGAATAATAATAACAGTTATAGCGATAATAATAATAGTAATAAGGATAATAATAATAGTTATAAGGATATAGACAAGAGGAATAGGGATAATAATAATAGTAACAAGAATAATAGTAACAATTATAGCGATAATAATAATAATAATAAGGATAATAATAATAGTTATAAGGATAAATACAAGAGGAATAGGGATAATAGTAATAGTAATAAGAATAATAATTACAGTTATAGCGATAATAATAATAGTTATAAGGAGAAAGACAAGAGGAATAGGGATAATAATAATAGTAACAAGAATAATAAGAACAGTTATAGCGATAATAATAATAATAATAAGGATAATAATAATAGTTATAAGGATAAAGACAAGGCCAATAGGGATAATAATAATAGTAATAAGAATAATAATAACAGTTATTAGCGATAATAATAATAGTTATAAGGATAAAGACAAGAGTAATAGGGATAGTAACAATAGAATAACCATAATAATAACAGTTATAGCGATAATAATAATAGTATTAAGGATAATAAAAACAGTTATAGCGGTAATAATAATAGTATCAAGGATAAAGGCAAGAGTAATACGGACAGTAATAATAGTAACAAGAATAATAATAACAGTTATAGCGATAACAATAATAGTAATAAGGATAATAATAACAGTTATATGTATATAGACAAGAGGAATAGGGATAATAGTAATAGTAATAAGAATAATAATAACAGTTATAGCGATAATAATAATAATAATAATTATAATAATAATAGTTATAAGGAGAAAGACAAGAGGAATAGGGATAATAATAATAGTATCAAGAATAATAATAACAGTTATAGCGATAATAATAATAGTGTTAAGGATAATAATAATAGTTATAAGGATAAAGACAAGAGTAATAGGGATAGTAACAATAGAATAACCATAATAATAGTAATAAGGATAATAATAATAGTTATAAGGATAAAGACAAGGGCAATAGCGATAATAATAATAGTAATAACAATAATAATAACAGTTGTAGCGATAATAATAATAGTAAAAAGGATTAATAATAATAGTTATATGGATAAAGACAAGAGTAATACGGACAGTAATAATAGTAACAAGAATAATAATAACAGTTATAGCGATAATAATAATAGTAATAAGGATAATAATAATAGTTATAAGGATATAGACAAGAGGAATAGGGATAATAGTAATAGTAATAAGAATAATAATAACAGTTATAGCGATAATAATAATAATAATAAGGATAATAATAATAGTTATAAGGAGAAAGACAAGAGGAATAGGGATAATAATAATAGTAACAAGAATAATAATAACAGTTATAGCGATAATAATAATAGTATTAAGGATAAAGGCAAGAGTAATACGGACAGTAATAATAGTAACAAGAATAATAATAACAGTTATAGCGATAATAATAATAGTGTTAAGGATAATAATAATAGTTATAAGGATAAAGACAAGAGTAATAGGGATAGTAACAATAGAATAACCATAATAATAACAGTTATAGCGATAATAATAATAGTAACAAGAATAATAGTAACAGTTATAGCGATAATAATAATAATAATAAGGATAATAATAATAGTTATAAGGATAAATACAAGAGGAATAGGGATAATAGTAATAGTAATAAGAATAATAATAACAGTTATAGCGATAATAATAATAGATATAAGGAGAAAGACAAGAGGAATACGGATAATAATAATAGTAACAAGAATAATAAGAACAGTTATAGCGATAATAATAATAATAATAAGGATAATAATAATAGTTATAAGGATAAAGACAAGGCCAATAGGGATAATAATAATAGTAATAAGAATAATAATAACAGTTATTAGCGATAATAATAATAGTTATAAGGATAAAGACAAGAGTAATAGGGATAGTAACAATAGAATAACCATAATAATAACAGTTATAGCGATAATAATAATAGTATTAAGGATAATATAAACAGTTATAGCGGTAATAATAATAGTATTAAGGATAAAGGCAAGAGTAATACGGACAGTAATAATAGTAACAAGAATAATAATAACAGTTATAGCGATAATAATAATAGTAATAAGGATAATAATAATAGTTATAAGGATATAGACAAGAGGAATAGGGATAATAATAATAGTAACAAGAATAATAATAACAGTTATAGCGATAATAATAATAGTATTAAGGATAAAGGCAAGAGTAATACGGACAGTAATAATAGTAACAAGAATAATAATAACAGTTATAGCGATAATAATAATAGTGTTAACGATAATAATAATAGTTATAAGGATAAAGACAAGAGTAATAGGGATAGTAACAATAGAATAACCATAATAATAACAGTTATAGCGATAATAATAATAGTAATAAGGATTATAATAATAGTTATGAGGATAAAGACAAGGGCAATAACGATAATAATAATAGTAATAACAATAATAATAACTGTTGTAGCGATAATAGTAATAGTAAAAAGGATTAATAATAATAGTTATATGGATAAAGACAAGAGTAATGCGGATAGTAACAATAGTAATAAGAATAATAATAACAGTTATAGCGATAATAATAATAGTAATAAGGATAATAATAATAGTTATAAGGATATAGACAAGAGGAATAGGGATAATAGTAATAGTAATAAGAATAATAATAACAGTTATAGCGATAATAATAATAATAATAAGGATAATAATAATAGTTATAAGGAGAAAGACAAGAGGAATAGGGATAATAATAATAGTAACAAGAATAATAATAACAGTTATAGCGATAATAATAATAGTATTAAGGATAAAGGCAAGAGTAATACGGACAGTAATAATAGTAACAAGAATAATAATAACAGTTATAGCGATAATAATAATAGTGTTAAGGATAATAATAATAGTTATAAGGATAAAGACAAGAGTAATAGGGATAGTAACAATAGAATAACCATAATAATAACAGTTATAGCGATAATAATAATAGTATTAAGGATAATAAAAACAGTTATAGCGATAATAATAATAGTAATAAGGATAATAGTAATAGTTATAAGGATAAAGACAAGGGCAATAGCGATAATAATAATAGTAATAACAATAATAATAACAGTTGTAGCGATAATAATAATAGTAAAAAGGATTAATAATAATAGTTATATGGATAAAGACAAGAGTAATACGGATAGTAACAACAGTAATAAGAATAATAATAACAGTTATAGCGATAATAATAATAGTAATAATAAGGATAATAATAATAGTTATATGGATAAAGACAAGAGTAATGCGGATAGTAACAATAGTATTAAGAATAATAATAACAGTTATAGCGATAATAATAATAGTAACAAGAATAATAATAACAGTTGTAGCGATAATAATAATAATAATAAGGATAATAATAATAGTTATAAGGATAAAGACAAGAGTAATAGGGATAGTAACAATAGAATAACCATAATAATAACAGTTATAGCGATAATAATAATAGTAATAAGGATAATAATAATAGTTATAAGGAGAAAGACAAAAGGAATACGGATAATAATAATAGTAACAAGAATAATAAGAACAGTTATAGCGATAATAATAATAATAATAAGGATAATAATAATAGTTATAAGGATAAAGACAAGGCCAATAGGGATAATAATAATAGTAATAAGAATAATAATAACAGTTATTAGCGATAATAATAATAGTTATAAGGATAAAGACAAGAGTAATAGGGATAGTAACAATAGAATAACCATAATAATAACAGTTATAGCGATAATAATAATAGTATTAAGGATAATAAAAACAGTTATAGCGGTAATAATAATAGTATTAAGGATAAAGGCAAGAGTAATACGGACAGTAATAATAGTAACAAGAATAATAATAACAGTTATAGCGATAATAATAATAGTAATAAGGATAATAATAATAGTTATAAGGATATAGACAAGAGGAATAGGGATAATAGTAATAGTAATAAGAATAATAATAACAGTTATAGCGATAATAATAATAATAATAAGGATAATAATAATAGTTATAAGGAGAAAGACAAGAGGAATAGGGATAATAATAATAGTAACAAGAATAATAATAACAGTTATAGCGATAATAATAATAGTATTAAGGATAAAGGCAAGAGTAATACGGACAGTAATAATAGTAACAAGAATAATAATAACAGTTATAGCGATAATAATAATAGTAATAAGGATAATAATAATAGTTATAAGGATATAGACAAGAGGAATAGGGATAATAGTAATAGTAATAAGAATAATAATAACAGTTATATCGATAATAATAATAATAATAAGGATAATAATAACAGTTATAGCGATAATAATAATAGTTATAAGGAGAAAGACAAGAGGAATAGGGACAATAATAATAGTAACAATAATAATAACAACAGTTATAGCGATAATAATAATAATAATAAGGATAATAATAATAGTTATAAGGAGAAAGACAAAAGGAATAGGGATAATAATAATAGTAACAAGGATAATAATAACAGTTATAGCGGTAATAATAATAGTATTAAGGATAAAGGCAAGAGTAATACGGACAGTAATAATAGTAACAAGAATAATAATAACAGTTATAGCGATAATAATAATAATAATAATAAGGATAATAAAAATAGTTATAAGGAGAAAGACAAGAGGAATAGGGATAATAATAGTAGTAACAAGAATAATAGTAACAGTTATAGCGATAATAATAATAATAATAAGGATAATAATAATAGTTATAAGGATAAATACAAGAGGAATAGGGATAATAGTAATAGTAATAAGAATAATAATAACAGTTGTAGCGATAATAATAATAGTAAAAAGGATTAATAATAATAGTTATATGGATAAAGACAAGAGTAATACGGATAGTAACATTAGTAATAAGAATAATAATAACAGTTATAGCGATAATAATAATAGTAATAAGGATAATAATAATAGTTATAAGGATGAAGACAAGAGGAATAGGGATAATAGTAATAGTAATAATAATAATAATAACAGTTATAGCGATAATAATAATAATAACAAGGATAATAATAATAGGTATAAGGAGAAAGACAAGAGGAATAGGGATAATAATAATAGTAACAATAATAATAACAACAGTTATAGCGATAATAATAATAGTATTAAGGATAAAGGCAAGAGTAATACGGACAGTAATAATAGTAACAAGAATAATAATAACAGTTATAGCGATAATAATAATAATAATAATAAGGATAATAATAATAGTTATAAGGATAAAGACAAGAGGAATACGATTAATAGTAATAGTAATAAGAATAATAATAACAGTTATAGCGATAATAATAATAATAATAAGGATAATAGTAGTTATAAGGCGAAAGACAAGAGGAATAGGGATAATAATAATAGTAACAAGAATAATAATAACAATTATGGCGATAATAATAATAGTATTAAGGATAATAATAACAGTTATAAGGATAAAGACAAGAGGAATACGGTTAATAGTAATAGTAATAAGAATAATAATAACAGTTATAGCGATAATAATAATAATAATAAGGATAATAATAATAGTTATAAGGAGAAAGACAAGAGGAATAGGGATAATAGTAATAGTAATAAGAATAATAATAACAGTTATAGCGATAATAATAATAGTTATAAGGAGAAAGACAAGAGGAATAGGGATAATAATAATAGTAACAAGAATAATAATAACAGTTATAGCGATGATAATAATAATAATAAGGATAATAATAATAGTTATAAGGAGAAAGACAAGAGGAATAGGGATAATAATAATAGTAACAAGAATAATAGTAACAGTTATAGCGATAATAATAATAATAATAAGGATAATAATAATAGTTATAAGGATAAATACAAGAGGAATAGGGATAATAGTAATAGTAATAACAATAATAATAACAGTTATAGCGATAATAATAATAGTTATAAGGAGAAAGACAAGAGGAATAGGGATAATAATAATAGTAACAAGAATAATAAGAACAGTTATAGCGATAATAATAATAGTAATAAGGATAATAATAATAGTTATAAGGATAAAGACAAGGCCAATAGGGATAATAATAATAGTAATAAGAATAATAATAACAGTTATTAGCGATAATAATAATAGTTATAAGGATAAAGACAAGAGTAATAGGGATAGTAACAATAGAATAACCATAATAATAACAGTTATAGCGATAATAATAATAGTAATAACAATAATAATAACAGTTGTAGCGATAATAATAATAGTAAAAAGGATTAATAATAATAGTTATATGGATAAAGACAAGAGTAATACGGATAGTAACAATAGTAATAAGAATAATAATAACAGTTATAGCGATAATAATAATAGTAACAAGAATAATAATAACAGTTATAGCGATAATAATGATAATAATAAGGATAATAATAATAGTTATAAGGAAAAAGACAAGGCCAATAGGGATAATAATAATAGTAATAAGAATAATAATAACAGTTATTGGCGATAATAATAATAGTTATAAGGATAAAGACAAGAGTAATAGGGATAGTAACAATAGAATAACCATAATAATAACAGTTATAGCGATAATAATAATAGTAATAAGGATAATAATAATAGTTATAAGGAGAAAGACAAGAGGAATAGGGATAATAATAATAGTAACAAGAATAATAATAACAGTAATAAGGATAATAATAACAGGTATAGCGATAATAATAATAGTATTAAGGATAAAGGCAAGAGTAATACGGACAGTAATAATAGTAACAAGAATAATAATAACAGTTATAGCGATAATAATAATAGAAATAAGGATAATAATAATAGTTATAAGGAGAAAGACAAGAGGAATAGGGATAATAATAATAGTAACAAGAATAATAATAACAGTTATAGCGATAATAATAATAGTATTAAGGATAATAATAACAGTTATAGCGATAATAATAATAGTTATAAGGAGAAAGACAAGAGGAATAGGGATAATAATAATAGTAACAAGAATAATAATAACAGTTATAGCGATAATAATAATAGTATTAAGGATAATAATAACAGTTATAGCGATAATAATAATAATAATAAGGATAATAGTAATAGTTATAAGGATAAAGACAAGGGCAATAGCGATAATAATAATAGTAATAACAATAATAATAACAGTTGTAGCGATAATAATAATAGTAAAAAGGATTAATAATAATAGTTATATGGATAAAGACAACAGTAATACGGATAGTAACAACAGTAATAAGAATAATAATAACAGTTATAGCGATAATAATAATAATAATAAGGATAATAATAATAGTTATAAGGATAAAGACAAGGCCAATAGGGATAATAATAATAGTAATAAGAATAATAATAACAGTTATTAGCGATAATAATAATAGTTATAAGGATAAAGACAAGAGTAATAGGGATAGTAACAATAGAATAACCATAATAATAACAGTTATAGCGATAATAACAATAGTAATAAGGATAATAATAATAGTTATAACGAGAAAGACAAGAGGAATAGGGATAATAATAATAGTAACAAGAATAATAATAACAGTAATAAGGATAATAATAACAGGTATAGCGATAATAATAATAGTATTAAGGATAAAGGCAAGAGTAATACGGACAGTAATAATAGTAACAAGAATAATAATAACAGTTATAGCGATAATAATAATAGTAATAAGGATAATAATAATAGTTATAAGGATATAGACAAGAGGAATAGGGATAATAGTAATAGTAATAAGAATAATAATAACAGTTATAGCGATAATAATAATAATAATAAGGATAATAATAACAGTTATAGCGATAATAATAATAGTTATAAGGAGAAAGACAAGAGGAATAGGGATAATAATAATAGTAACAATAATAATAACAACAGTTATAGCGATAATAATAATAATAATAAGGATAATAATAATAGTTATAAGGAGAAAGACAAAAGGAATAGGGATAATAATAATAGTAACAAGGATAATAATAACAGTTATAGCGGTAATAATAATAGTATTAAGGATAAAGGCAAGAGTAATACGGACAGTAATAATAGTAACAAGAATAATAATAACTGTTATAGCGATAATAATAATAGTAATAAGGATAATAATAACAGTTATAGCGATAATAATAATAGTTATAAGGAGAAAGACAAGAGTAATAGGGATAGTAACAATAGAATAACCATAATAATAACAGTTATAGCGATAATAATAATAGTAATAACAATAATAATAACAGTTGTAGCGATAATAATAATAGTAAAAAGGATTAATAATAATAGTTATATGGATAAAGACAAGAGTAATACGGATAGTAACAATAGTAATAAGAATAATAATAATAGTTATAGCGATAATAATAATAGTAACAAGAATAATAACAACAGTTATAGCGATAATAATAATAATAATAAGGATAATAATAATAGTTATAAGGAGAAAGACAAGAGGAATAGGGATAATAATAATAGTAACAAGAATAATAGTAACAGTTATAGCGATAATAATAATAATAATAAGGATAATAATAATAGTTATAAGGAGAAAGACAAGAGGAATAGGGATAATAATAATAGTAACAAGAATAATAACAACAGTTATAGCGATAATAATAATAATAATAAGGATAATAATAATAGTTATTGGCGATAATAATAATAGTTATAAGGTTAAAGACAAGAGTAATAGGGATAGTAACAATAGAATAACCATAATAATAACAGTTATAGCGATAATAATAATAGTAATAAGGATAATAATAATAGTTATAAGGATAAAGACAAGGCCAATAGGGATAATAATAATAGTAATAAGAATAATAATAACAGTTATTAGCGATAATAATAATAGTTATAAGGATAAAGACAAGAGTAATAGGGATAGTAACAATAGAATAACCATAATAATAACAGTTATAGCGATAATAATAATAGTAATAAGGATAATAATAATAGTTATAAGGATAAAGACAAGGGCAATAGCGATAATAATGATAGTAATCACAATAATAATAACAGTTGTAGCGATAATAATAATAGTAAAAAGGATTAATAATAATAATTATATGGATAAAGACAAGAGTTATACGGATAGTAACAATAGTAATAAGAATAATAATAACAGTTATAGCGATAATAATAATAGTAATAAGGATAAAGGCAAGAGTAATACGGACAGTAATAATAGTAACAAGAATAATAATAACAGTTATAGCGATAATAATAATAGTGTTAACGATAATAATAATAGTTATAAGGATAAAGACAAGAGTAATAGGGATAGTAACAATAGAATAACCACAATAATAACAGTTATAGCGATAATAGTAATAGTATTAAGGATAATAATAACAGTTATAGCGATAATAATAATAGTTATAAGGAGAAAGACAAGAGGAATAGGGATAATAATAATAGTAACAATAATAATAACAACAGTTATAGCGATAATAATAATAATAATAAGGATAATAATAATAGTTATAAGGAGAAAGACAAAAGGAATAGGGATAATAATAATAGTAACAAGGATAATAATAACAGTTATAGCGGTAATAATAATAGTAATAAGGATAATAATAATAGTAATAAGGATATAGACAAGAGGAATAGGGATAATAGTAATAGTAATAAGAATAATAATAACAGTTATAGCGATAATAATAATAATAATAAGGATAATAATAATAGTTATAAGGAGAAAGACAAGAGGAATAGGGATAATAATATTAGTAACAAGAATAATAATAACAGTTATAGCGATAATAATAATAGTATTAAGGATAATAATAACAGTTATAGCGATAATAATAATAGTTATAAGGATAAATACAAGAGGAATAGGGATAATAGTAATAGTAATAAGAATAATAATAACAGTTATAGCGATAATAATAACAGTTATAAGGAGAAAGACAAGAGGAATAGGGATAATAATAATAGTAACAAGAATAATAATAACAGTTATAGCGATGATAATAATAATAATAAGGATAATAATAATAGTTATAAGGAGAAAGACAAGAGGAATAGGGATAATAATAATAGTAACAAGAATAATAGTAACAGTTATAGCGATAATAATAATAATAATAAGGATAATAATAATAGTTATAAGGATAAATACAAGAGGAATAGGGATAATAGTAATAGTAATAACAATAATAATAACAGTTATAGCGATAATAATAATAGTTATAAGGAGAAAGACAAGAGGAATAGGGATAATAATAATAGTAACAAGAATAATAAGAACAGTTATAGCGATAATAATAATAGTAATAAGGATAATAATAATAGTTATAAGGATAAAGACAAGGCCAATAGGGATAATAATAATAGTAATAAGAATAATAATAACAGTTATTAGCGATAATAATAATAGTAATAAGGATAATAATAATAGTTATAAGGATAAAGACAAGGCCAATAGGGATAATAACAATAGTAATAAGAATAATAATAACAGTTATTAGCGATAATAATAATAGTTATAAGGATAAAGGCAAGAGTAATAGGGATAGTAACAATAGAATAACCATAATAATAACAGTTATAGCGATAATAATAATAGTAATAAGGATAATAATAATAGTTATAAGGAGAAAGACAAGAGGAATAGGGATAATAATAATAGTAACAAGAATAATAATAACAGTAATAAGGATAATAATAACAGGTATAGCGATAATAATAATAGTATTAAGGATAAAGGCAAGAGTAATACGGAGAGTAATAATAGTAACAAGAATAATAATAACAGTTATAGCGATAATAATAATAGTAATAAGGATAATAATAATAGTTATAGCGATAATAATAATAGTTATAAGGAGAAAGACAAGAGGAATAGGGATAATAATAATAGTAACAAGAATAATGATAACAGTTATAGCGATAATAATAATAATAATAAGGATAATAATAATAGTGATAAGGAGAAAGACAAAAGGAATAGGGATAATAATAATAGTAACAAGGATAATAATAACAGTCATAGCGGTAATAATAATAGTATTAAGGATAAAGGCAAGAGTAATACGGACAGTAATAATAGTAACAAGAATAATAATAACAGTTATAGCGATAATAATAATAGTAATAAGGATAATAATAATAGTAATAAGGATAATAATAATAGTTATAAGGATATAGACAAGAGGAATAGGGATAATAGTAATTGTAATAAGAATAATAATAACAGTTATAGCGATAATAATAATAGTAATAAGGATAATAATAATAGTTATAAGGAAAAAGACGAGGCCAATAGGGATAATAATAATAGTAATAAGAATAATAATAACAGTTATTGGCGATAATAATAATAGTTATAAGGATAAAGACAAGAGTAATAGGGATAGTAACAATAGAATAACCATAATAATAACAGTTATAGCGATAATAATAATAGTAATAAGGATAATAATAACAGTTATAGCGATAATAATAATAGTAATAAGGATAATAATAATAGTAATAAGAATAATAATAACAGTTATTAGCGATAATAATAATAGTTATAAGGATAAAGACAAGAGTAATAGGGATAGTAACAATAGAATAACCATAATAATAACAGTTATAGCGATAATAATAATAGTAATAAGGATAATAATAATAGTTATAAGGATAAAGACAAGGGCAATAGCGATAATAATAATAGTAATAACAATAATAATAACAGTTGTAGCGATAATAATAATAGTAAAAAGGATTAATAATAATAATTATATGGATAAAGACAAGAGTTATACGGATAGTAACAATAGTAAAAAGAATAATAATAACAGTTATAGCGATAATAATAATAGCAATAAGGATAAAGGCAAGAGTAATACGGACAGTAATAATTGTAACAAGAATAATAATAACAGTTATAGCGATAATAATAATAGTGTTAACGATAATAATAATAGTTATAAGGATAAAGACAAGAGTAATAGGGATAGTAACAATAGAATAACCACAATAATAACAGTTATAGCGATAATAATAATAGTATTAAGGATAATAATAACAGTTATAGCGATAATAATAATAGTTATAAGGATAAAGACAAGGCCAATAGGGATAATAATAATAGGAATAAGAATAATAATACCAGTTACAGCGATAATAATAATAGTAACAAGAATAATAGTAACAGTTATAGCGATAATAATAATAATAATAATAAGGATAATAATAATAGTCATAAGGATAAATACAAGAGTAATAGGGATAGTAACAATAGAATAACCATAATAATAACAGTTATAGTGATAATAATAATAGTATTAAGGATAATAAAAACAGTTATAGCGATAATAATAATAGTAATAAGGATAATAGTAATAGTTATAAGGATAAAGACAAGGGCAATAGCGATAATAATAATAGTAATAACAATAATAATAACAGTTGTAGCGATAATAATAATAGTAAAAAGGATTAATAATAATAGTTATATGGATAAAGACAAGAGTAATACGGATAGTAATAATAGTAATAAGAATAATAATAACAGTTATAGCGATAATAGTAATAGTAATAAGAATAATAATAACAGTTATAGCGATAATAATAATAGTAATAAGGATAATAATAATAGTTATAAGGAAAAAGACGCGGCCAATAGGGATAATAATAATAGTAATAAGAATAATAATAACAGTTATTGGCGATAATAATAATAGTTATAAGGATAAAGACAAGAGTAATAGGGATAGTAACAATAGAATAACCATAATAATAACAGTTTATAGCGATAATAATAATAGTAATAAGGATAATAATAACAGTTATAGCGATAATAATAATAGTAATAAGGATAATAATAATAGTTATAAGGATAAAGACAAGGCCAATAGGGATAATAATAATAGTAATAAGAATAATAATAACAGTTATTAGCGATAATAATAATAGTTATAAGGATAAAGACAAGAGTAATAGGGATAGTAACAATAGAATAACCATAATAATAACAGTTATAGCGATAATAATAATAGTAATAAGGATAATAATAATAGTTATAAGGATAAAGACAAGGGCAATAGCGATAATAATAATAGTAATAACAATAATAATAACAGTTGTAGCGATAATAATAATAGTAAAAAGGATTAATAATAATAATTATATGGATAAAGACAAGAGTTATACGGATAGTAACAATAGTAAAAAGAATAATAATAACAGTTATAGCGATAATAATAATAGCAATAAGGATAAAGGCAAGAGTAATACGGACAGTAATAATTGTAACAAGAATAATAATAACAGTTATAGCGATAATAATAATAGTGTTAACGATAATAATAATAGTTATAAGGATAAAGACAAGAGTAATAGGGATAGTAACAATAGAATAACCACAATAATAACAGTTATAGCGATAATAATAATAGTATTAAGGATAATAATAACAGTTATAGCTATAATAATAATAGTAATAAGGATAATAATAATAGTTATAAGGATAAAGACAAGGTCAATAGGGATAATAATAATAGGAATAAGAATAATAATACCAGTTACAGCGATAATAATAATAATAATAAGGATAATAATAATAGTTATAAGGATAAGTACAAGAAGAATAGGGATAATAGTAATAGTAATAAGAATAATAATAACAGTTATAGCGATAATAATAATAGTAATAAGGATAATAATAATAGTTATAAGGATAAAGACAAGGCCAATAGGGATAATAATAATAGTAATAACAATAATAATAACAGTTGTAGCGATAATAATAATAGTAAAAAGGATTAATAATAATAGTTATATGGATAAAGACAAGAGTAATACGGATAGTAACAATAGTAATAAGAATAATAATAACAGTTATAGCGATAATAATAATAGTAATAAGGATAATAATAATAGTTATAAGGATATAGACAAGAGGAATAGGGATAATAGTAATAGTAATAAGAATAATAATAACAGTTATAGCGATAATAATAATAGTATTAAGGATAATAATAACAGTTATAGCGATAATAATTATAGTAATAAGGATAATAATAATAGTTATAAGGATAAAGACAAGGGCAATAGCGATAATAATAATAGTAATAACAATAATAATAACAGTTGTAGCGATAATAATAATAGTAAAAAGGATTAATAATAATAGTTATATGGATAAAGACAAGAATAATACAGATAGTAACAATAGTAATAAGAATAATAATAACAGTTATAGCGATAATAATAATAGTAACAAGAATAATAGTAACAGTTATAGCGATAATAATAATAATAATAATAATAAGGATAATAATAATAGTTATAAGGATAAATACAAGAGGAATAGGGATAATAGTAATAGTAAGAAGGATAATAATAACAGTTATAGCGATAATAATAATAGTTATAAGGAGAAAGACAAGAGGAATAGGGATAATAATAATAGTAACAAGAATAATAATAACAGTTATAGCGGTAATAATAATAGTATTAAGGATAAAGGCAAGAGTGATACCGACAGTAATAATAGTAACAAGAATAACAATAACAGTTATAGCGATAATAATAATAGTAATAAGGATAATAATAATAGTTATAAGGATATAGACAAGAGGAATAGGGATAATAATAATAGTAACAAGAATAATAGTAACAGTTATAGCGATAATAATAATAATAATAAGGATAATAATAACAGTTATAGCGATAATAGTTATAGTAATAAGGATAATAATAATAGTTATAAGGATAAAGACAAGGGCAATAGCGATAATAATAATAGTAATAACAATAATAATAACAGTTGTTGCGATAATAATAATAGTAAAAAGGATTAATAATAATAGTTATATGGATAAAGACAAGAATAATACAGATAGTAACAATAGTAATAAGAATAATAATAACAGTTATAGCGATAATAATAATAGTAACAAGAATAATAGTAACAGTTATAGCGATAATAATAATAATAATAATAAGGATAATAATAATAGTTATAAGGATAAATACAAGAGTAATAGGGATAGTAACAATAGAATAACCATAATAATAACAGTTATAGTGATAATAATAATAGTATTAAGGATAATAAAAACAGTTATAGCGATAATAATAATAATAATGAGCATAATAATAATAGTTATAAGGAGAAAGGCAAAAGGAATAGGGATAATAATAATAGTAACAAGAATAATAGTAACAGTTATAGCGATAATAATAATAATAATAAGGATAATAATAATAGTTATAAGGATATAGACAAGAGGAATAGGGATAATAATAATAGTAACAAGAATAATAGTAACAGTTATAGCGATAATAATAATAATAATAAGGATAATACTAATAGTTATAAGGAAAAAGACAAGGCCAATAGGGATAATAATAATAGTAATAAGAATAATAATAACAGTTATTGGCGATAATAATAATATTTATAAGGATAAAGACAAGAGTAATAGGGATAGTAACAATAGAATAACCATAATAATAACAGTTATAGCGATAATAATAATAGTAATAAGGATAATAATAATAGTTAATAAGAATAATAATAACAGTTATAGCGATAATAATAATAGTTATAAGGAGAAAGACAAGAGGAATAGGGATAATAATAATAGTAACAAGAATAATAGTAACAGTTATAGCGATAATAATAATAATAATAAGGATAATAATAATAGTTATAAGGATAAATACAAGAGGAATAGGGACAATAGTAATAGTAATAACAATAATAATAACAGTTATAGCGATAATAATAATAGTTATAAGGAGAAAGACAAGAGGAATAGGGATAATAATAATAGTAACAAGAATAATAAGAACAGTTATAGCGATAATAATAATAGTAATAAGGATAATAATAATAGTTATAAGGATAAAGACAAGGCCAATAGGGATAATAATAATAGTAATAACAATAATAATAACAGTTGTAGCGATAATAATAATAGTAAAAAGGATTAATAATAATAGTTATATGGATAAAGACAAGAGTAATACGGATAGTAACAATAGTAATAAGAATAATAATAACAGTTATAGCGATAATAATAATAGTAATAAGGATAATAATAATAGTTATAAGGATATAGACAAGAGGAATAGGGATAATAGTAATAGTAATAAGAATAATAATAACAGTTATAGCGATAATAATAATAGTATTAAGGATAATAATAACAGTTATAGCGATAATAATTATAGTAATAAGGATAATAATAATAGTTATAAGGATAAAGACAAGGGCAATAGCGATAATAATAATAGTAATAACAATAATAATAACAGTTGTAGCGATAATAATAATAGTAAAAAGGATTAATAATAATAGTTTTATGGATAAAGACAAGAATAATACAGATAGTAACAATAGTAATAAGAATAATAATAACAGTTATAGCGATAATAATAATAGTAACAAGAATAATAGTAACAGTTATAGCGATAATAATAATAATAATAATAAGGATAATAATAATAGTTATAAGGATAAATACAAGAGGAATAGGGATAATAGTAATAGTAAGAAGAATAATAATAGCAGTTATAGCGACAATAATAATAGTTATAAGGAGAAAGACAAGAGGAATAGGGATAATAATAATAGTAACAAGAATAATAACAACAGTTATAGCGATAATAATAATAATAATAAGGATAATAATAATAGTTATAAGGAGAAAGACAAAAGGAATGGGGATAATAATAATAGTAACAAGAATAATAATAACAGTTATAGCGGTAATAATAATAGTATTAAGGATAAAGGCAAGAGTGATACCGACAGTAATAATAGTAACAAGAATAATAATAACAGTTATAGCGATAATAATAATAGTAATAAGGATAATAATAATAGTTATAAGGATATAGACAAGAGGAATAGGGATAATAATAATTGTAACAAGAATAATAGTAACAGTTATAGCGATAATAATAATAATAATAAGGATAATAATAACAGTTATAGCGATAATAATAATAGTAATAAGGATAATAGTAATAGTTATAAGGATAAAGACAAGGGCAATAGCGATAATAATAATAGTAATAACAATAATAATAACAGTTGTAGCGATATTAATAATAGTAAAAAGGATTAATAATAATAGTTATATGGATAAAGACAAGAGTAATACGGATAGTAATAATAGTAATAAGAATAATAATAACAGTTATAGCGATAATAATAATAGTAACAAGAATAATAATAACAGTTATAGCGATAATAATAATAATAATAAGGATAATAATAATAGTTATAAGGAGAAAGACAAAAGGAATAGGGATAATAATAATAGTAACAAGAATAATAGTAACAGTTATAGCGATAATAATAATAATAATAAGGATAATAATAATAGTTATAAGGATATAGACAAGAGGAATAGGGATAATAATAATAGTAACAAGAATAATAGTAACAGTTATAGCGATAATAATAATAATAATAAGGATAATAATAATAGTTATAAGGAAAAAGACAAGGCCAATAGGGATAATAATAATAGTAATAAGAATAATAATAACAGTTATTGGCGATAATAATAATAGTTATAAGGATAAAGACAAGAGTAATTGGGATAGTAACAATAGAATAACCATAATAATAACAGTTATAGCGATAATAATAATAGTAATAAGGATAATAATAATAGTTATAAGGAGAAAGACAAGAGGAATAGGGATAATAATAATAGTAACAAGAATAATAAGAACAGTTATAGCGATAATAATAATAGTAATAAGGATAATAATAATAGTTATAAGGAGAAAGACAAGAGGAATAGGGATAATAATAATAGTAACAAGAATAATAAGAACAGTTATAGCGATAATAATAATAGTAATAAGGATAATAATAATAGTTATAAGGATAAAGACAAGGCCAATAGGGATAATAATAATAGTAATAAGAATAATAATAACAGTTATTAGCGATAATAATAATAGTTATAAGGATAAAGACAAGAGTAATAGGGATAGTAACAATAGAATAACCATAATAATAACAGATATAGTGATAATAATAATAGTATTAAGGATAATAAAAACAGTTATAGCGATAATAATAATAGTAATAAGGATAATAGTAATAGTTATAAGGATAAAGACAAGGGCAATAGCGATAATAATAAATAGTAATAATAATAATAATAACAGTTGTAGCGATAATAATAATAGTAAAAAGGATTAATAATAATAGTTTTATGGATAAAGACAAGAGTAATACGGATAGTAATAATAGTAATAAGAATAATAATAACAGTTATAGCGATAATAATAATAGTAACAAGAATAATAATAACAGTTATAGCGATAATAATAATAATAATAAGGATAGTAATAATAGTTATAAGGAGAACGACAAAAGGAATAGGGATAATAATAATAGTAATAAGAATAATAGTAACAGTTATAGCGATAATAATAATAATAATAAGGATAATAATAATAGTTATAAGGATAAATACAAGAGCAATAGGGATAATAGTAACAGTAATAAGAATAATAATAACAGTTATAGCGATAATAATAATAGTTATAAGGAGAAAAGACAAGAGTAATAGGGATAGTAACAATAGAATAACCATAATAATAACAGTTATAGCGATAATAATAATAGTAATAAGGATAATAATAATAGTTATAAGGATAAAGACAAGGGCAATAGCGATAATAATAATAGTAATAACAATAATATTAACAGTTGTAGCGATAATAATAATAGTAAAAAGGATTAATAATAATAGTTATATGGATAAAGACAAGAGTAATACGGATAGTAACAATAGTAATAAGAATAATAATAACAGTTATAGCGATAATAATAATAGTAATAAGGATAATAATAATAGTTATAAGGATATAGACAAGAGGAATAGGGATAATAGTAATAGTAATAAGAATAATAATAACAGTTATTGGCGATAATAATAATAGTTATAAGGATAAAGACAAGAGTAATAGGGATAGTAACAATAGAATAACCATAATAATAACAGTTATAGCGATAATAATAATAGTAATAAGGATAATAATAATAGTTATAAGGATAAAGACAATGGCAATAGCGATAATAATAATAGTAATAACAATAATAATAACAGTTGTAGCGATAATAATAATAGTAAAAAGGATTAATAATAATAATTATATGGATAAAGACAAGAGTTATACGGATAGTAACAATAGTAATAAGAATAATAATAATAGTAATAAGGATAAAGGCAAGAGTAATACGGACAGTAATAATAGTAACAAGAATAATAATAACAGTTATAGCGATAATAATAATAGTATTAAGGATAATAATAACAGTTATAGCGATAATAATAATAATAATAAGGATAATAATAATAGTTATAAGGAGAAAGACAAAAGGAATAGGGATAATAATAATAGTAACAAGAATAATAGTAACAGTTATAGCGATAATAACAATAATAATAAGGATAATAATAATAGTTATAAGGATATAGACAAGAGGAATAGGGATAATAATAATAGTAACAAGAATAATAGTAACAGTTATAGCGATAATAATAATAATAATAAGGATAATAATAATAGTTATAAGGAAAAAGACAAGGCCAATAGGGATAATAATAATAGTAATAAGAATAATAATAACAGTTATTGGCGATAATAATAATAGTTATAAGGATAAAGACAAGAGTAATAGGGATAGTAACAATAGAATAACCATAATAATAACAGTTATAGCGATAATAATAATAGTAATAAGGATAATAATAATAGTTATAAGGAGAAAGACAAGAGGAATAGGGATAATAATAATAGTAACAAGAATAATAAGAACAGTTATAGCGATAATAATAATAGTAATAAGGATAATAATAATAGTTATAAGGATAAAGACAAGAGTAATACGGATAGTAACAGAAGTAATACGAATAATAATAACAGTTATAGCGATAATAATAATAGTAATAAGGATAATAATAATAGTTATAAGGATATAGACAAGAGGAATAGGGATAATAGTAATAGTAATAAGAATAATAATAACAGTTATTGGCGATAATAATAATAGTTATAAGGATAAAGACAAGAGTAATAGGGATAGTAACAATAGAATAACCATAATAATAACAGTTATAGCGATAATAATAATAGTAATAAGGATAATAATAATAGTTATAAGGATAAAGACAAGGGCAATAGCGATAATAATAATAGTAATAACAATAATAATAACAGTTGTAGCGATAATAATAATAGTAAAAAGGATTAATAATAATAATTATATGGATAAAGACAAGAGTTATACGGATAGTAACAATAGTAATAAGAATAATAATAACAGTTATAGCGATAATAATAATAGTAATAAGGATAAAGGCAAGAGTAATACGGACAGTAATAATAGTAACAAGAATAATAATAACAGTTATAGCGATAATAATAATAGTATTAAGGATAATAATAACAGTTATAGCGATAATAATAATAGTAATAAGGATAATAATAATAGTTATAAGGATAAAGACAAGGGCAATAGCGATAATAATAATAGTAATAACAATAATATTAACAGTTGTAGCGATAATAATAATAGTAAAAAGGATTAATAATAATAGTTATATGGATAAAGACAAGAGTAATACGGATAGTAACAGAAGTAATAAGAATAATAATAACAGTTATAGCGATAATAATAATAGTAATAAGGATAATAATAATAGTTATAAGGATATAGACAAGAGGAATAGGGATAATAGTAATAGTAATAAGAATAATAATAACAGTTATTGGCGATAATAATAATAGTTATAAGGATAAAGACAAGAGTAATAGGGATAGTAACAATAGAATAACCATAATAATAACAGTTATAGCGATAATAATAATAATAATAAGGATAATAATAATAGTTATAAGGATAAGTACAAGAGGAATAGGGATAATAGTAATAGTAATAAGAATAATAATAACAGTTATAGCGATAATAATAGTAGTTATAAGGAGAAAGACAAGAGGAATAGGGATAATAATAATAGTAACAATAATAATAACAACAGTTATAGCGATAATAATAATAATAATAAGGATAGTAATAATAGTAATAAGGAGGAAGACAAAAGGAATAGGGATAATAATAATAGTAACAAGAATAATAATAACAGTTATAGCGGTAATAATAATAGTATTAAGGATAAAGGCAAGAGTAATACGGACAGTAATAATAGTAACAAGAATAATAATAACAGTTATAGCGATAATAATAATAGTAATAAGGATAATAATAATAGTTATAAGGATATAGACAAGACGAATAGGGATAGTAACAATAGAATAACCATAATAATAACAGTTATTGCGATAATAATAATAGTATTAAGGATAATAATAACAGTTATAGCGATAATAATTATAGTAATAAGGATAATAATAATAGTTATAAGGATAAAGACAAGGGCAATAGCGATAATAATAATAGTAATAACAATAATAATAACAGTTGTAGCGATAATAATAATAGTAAAAAGGATTAATAATAATAGTTATATGGATAAAGACAAGAATAATACGGATAGTAACAATAGTAATAAGAATAATAATAACAGTTATAGCGATAATAATAATAGTAATAACAATAATAATAACAGTTGTAGCGATAATAATAATAGTAAAAAGGATTAATAATAATAGTTATATGGATAAAGACAAGAGTAATACGGATAGTAATAATAGTAATAAGAATAATAATAACAGTTATAGCGATAATAATTATAGTAACAAGAATAATAATAACAGTTATAGCGATAATAATAATAATAATAAGGATAATAATAATAGTTATAAGGAGAAAGACAAAAGGAATAGGGATAATAATAATAGTAACAAGAATAATAGTAACAGTTATAGCGATAATAATAATAATAATAAGGATAATAATAATAGTTATAAGGATAAATACAAGAGGAATAGGGATAATATTAATAGTAATAAGAATAATAATAACAGTTATAGCGATAATAATAATAGTTATAAGGAGAAAGACAAGAGGAATAGGGATAATAATAATAGTAACAAGGATAATAATAACAGTTATAGCGGTAATAATAATAGTATTAAGGATAAAGGCAAGAGTAATACGGACAGTAATAATAGTAACAAGAATAATAATAACAGTTATAGCGATAATAATAATAGTAATAAGGATAATAATAATAGTTATAAGAATATAGACAAGAGGAATAGGGATAATATTAATAGTAATAAGAATAATAAAAACAGTTATAGCGATAATAATAATAATAATAATAAGGATAATAATAATAGTTATATGGAGAAAGACAAGAGGAATAGGGATAATAATAATAGTAACAAGAATAATAATAACAGTTATAGCGATAATAATAATAGTGTTAAGCATAATAATAATAGTTATAAGGATAAAGACAAGAGTAATAGGGATAGTAACAATAGAATAACCATAATAATAACAGTTATAGCGATAATAATAATAGTAATAAGGATAATAATAATAGTTATAAGGATAAAGACAAGGGCAATAGCGATAATAATAATAGTAATAACAATAATATTAACAGTTGTAGCGATAATAATAATAGTAAAAAGGATTAATAATAATAGTTATATGGATAAAGACAAGAGTAATACGGATAGTAACAATAGTAATAAGAATAATAATAACAGTTATAGCGATAATAATAATAGTAACAAGAATAATAATAACAGTTATAGCGATAATAATAATAATAATAAGGATAATAATAATAGTTATAAGGAGAAAGACAAAAGGAATAGGGATAATAATAATAGTAACAGTTATAGCGATAATAATAATAATAATAAGGATAATAATAATAGTTATAAGGATAAATACAAGAGGAATAGGGATAATGGTAATAGTAATAAGAACAATAGTAACAGTTATAGCGATAATAATAATAGTTATAAGGAGAAAGACAAGAGGAATAGGGATAATAATAATAGCAACAAGAATAATAAGAACAGTTATAGCGATAATAATAATAATAATAAGGATAATAATAATAGTTATAAGGATAAAGACAAGGCCAATAGGGATAATAATAATAGTAATAAGAATAATAATAACAGTTATTAGCGATAATAATAATAGTTATAAGGATAAAGACAAGAGTAATAGGGATAGTAACAATAGAATAACCATAATAATAACAGTTATAGCGATAATAATAATAGTAACAAGAATAATAATAACAGTTATAGCGATAATAATAATAATAATAAGGATAATAATAATAGTTATAAGGAGAAAGACAAAAGGAATAGGGATAATAATAATAGTAACAAGAATAATAGTAACAGTTATAGCGATAATAATAATAATAATAAGGATAATAATAATAGTTATAAGGATAAATACAAGAGGAATAGGGATAATAGTAATAGTAATAAGAATAATAATAACAGTTATAGCGATAATAATAATAGTTATAAGGAGAAAGACAAGAGGAATAGGGATAATAATAATAGTAACAAGGATAATAATAACAGTTATAGCGGTAATAATAATAGTATTAAGGATAAAGGCAAGAGTAATACGGACAGTAATAATAGTAACAAGAATAATAATAACAGTTATAGCGATAATAATAATAGTAATAAGGATAATAATAATAGTTATAAGAATATAGACAAGAGGAATAGGGATAATAGTAATAGTAATAAGAATAATAATAACAGTTATAGCGATAATAATAATAATAATAATAAGGATAATAATAATAGTTATATGGAGAAAGACAAGAGGAATAGGGATAATAATAATAGTAACAAGAATAATAATAACAGTTATAGCGATAATAATAATAGTTATAAGGAGAAAGACAAGAGGAATAGGGATAATAATAATAGTAACAAGGATAATAATAACAGTTATAGCGGTAATAATAATAGTATTAAGGATAAAGGCAAGAGTAATACGGACAGTAATAATAGTAACAAGAATAATAATAACAGTTATAGCGATAATAATAATAGTAATAAGGATAATAATAATAGTTATAAGAATATAGACAAGAGGAATAGGGATAGTAACAATAGAATAACCATAATAATAACAGTTATAGCGATAATAATAATAGTAATAAGGATAATAATAATAGTTATAAGGATAAAGACAAGGGCAATAGCGATAATAATAATAGTAATAACAATAATATTAACAGTTGTAGCGATAATAATAATAGTAAAAAGGATTAATAATAATAGTTATATGGATAAAGACAAGAGTAATACGGATAGTAACAATAGTAATAAGAATAATAATAACAGTTATAGCGATAATAATAATAGTAACAAGAATAATAATAACAGTTATAGCGATAATAATAATAATAATAAGGATAATAATAATAGTTATAAGGAGAAAGACAAAAGGAATAGGGATAATAATAATAGTAACAAGAATAATAGTAACAGTTATAGCGATAATAATAATAATAATAAGGATAATAATAATAGTTATAAGGATAAATACAAGAGGAATAGGGATAATAGTAATAGTAATAAGAATAATAGTAACAGTTATAGCGATAATAATAATAGTTATAAGGAGAAAGACAAGAGGAATAGGGATAATAATAATAGCAACAAGAATAATAAGAACAGTTATAGCGATAATAATAATAATAATAAGGATAATAATAATAGTTATAAGGATAAAGACAAGGCCAATAGGGATAATAATAATAGTAATAAGAATAATAATAACAGTTATTAGCGATAATAATAATAGTTATAAGGATAAAGACAAGAGTAATAGGGATAGTAACAATAGAATAACCATAATAAAAACAGTTATAGCGATAATAATAATAGTAACAAGAATAATAATAACAGTTATAACGATAATAATAATAATAATAAGGATAATAATAATAGTTATAAGGAGAAAGACAAAAGGAATAGGGATAATAATAATAGTAACAAGAATAATAGTAACAGTTATAGCGATAATAATAATAATAATAAGGATAATAATAATAGTTATAAGGATAAATACAAGAGGAATAGGGATAATAGTAATAGTAATAAGAATAATAATAACAGTTATAGCGATAATAATAATAGTTATAAGGAGAAAGACAAGAGGAATAGGGATAATAATAATAGTAACAAGGATAATAATAACAGTTATAGCGGTAATAATAATAGTATTAAGGATAAAGGCAAGAGTAATACGGACAGTAATAATAGTAACAAGAATAATAATAACAGTTATAGCGATAATAATAATAGTAATAAGGATAATAATAATAGTTATAAGAATATAGACAAGAGGAATAGGGATAATAGTAATAGTAATAAGAATAATAATAACAGTTATAGCGATAATAATAATAATAATAATAAGGATAATAATAATAGTTATATGGAGAAAGACAAGAGGAATAGGGATAATAATAATAGTAACAAGAATAATAATAACAGTTATAGCGATAATAATAATAGTATTAAGGATAAAGGCAAGAGTAATACGGACAGTAATAATAGTAACAAGAATAATAATAACAGTTATAGCGATAATAATAATAGTGTTAAGGATAATAATAATAGTTATAAGGATAAAGACAAGAGTAATAGGGATAGTAACAATAGAATAACCATAATAATAACAGTTATAGCGATAATAATAATAGTAATAAGGATAATAATAATAGTTATAAGGATAAAGACAAGGGCAATAGCGATAATAATAATAGTAATAACAATAATAATAACAGTTGTAGCGATAATAATAATAGTTATAAGGAGAAACACAAGAGGAATAGGGATAATAATAATAGTACCAATAATAATAACAACAGTTATAGCGATAATAATAATAATAATAAGGATAGTAATAATAGTGATAAGGAGGAATACAAAAGGAATAGGGATAATAATAATAGTAACAAGAATAATAATAACAGTTACAGCGGTCATAACAATAGTATTAAGGATAAAGGCAAGCGTAATACGGACAGTAATAATAGTAACAAGAATAATAATAACAGTTATAGCGATAATAATAATAGTAATAAGGATAATAATAATAGTTATAAGGATATAGACAAGAGTAATAGGAATAGTAACAATAGAATAAGCATAATAGTAACAGTTATAGCGATAATAATAATAGTAATAAGGATAATAATAATAGTTATCAGGATAAAGACAAGAGGAATAGGGATAATAGTAATAGTAATAATAATAATAATAACAGTTATAGCGATAATAATAATAATAACAAGGATAATAATAATAGTAACGAAAATAATAATAACAGTTATAGCGGTAATAATAATAGTATTAAGGATAAAGGCAAGAGTAATACGGACAGTAATAATAGTAACAAGAATAATAATAACAGTTATAGCGATAATAATAATAGTAATAAGGATAATAATAATAGTTATAAGGATATAGACAAGAGGAGTAGGGATAATAGTAATAGTAATAAGAATAATAATAACAGTTATAGCGATAATAATAATAGTTATAAGGAGAAAGACAAGAGGAATAGGGATAATAATAATAGTAACAATAATAATAACAACAGTTATAGCGATAATAATAATAGTATTAAGGATAAAGGCAAGAGTAATACGGACAGCAATAATAGTAACAAGAATAATAATAACACTTATAGCGATAATAATAATAATAACAATAAGGATAATAATAATAGTTATAAGGATAAAGACCAGAGGAATACGGTTAATAGTAATAGTAATAAGAATAATAATAACAGTTATAGCGATAATAATAATAATAATAATAAGGATAATAATAATAGTTATAAGGAGAAAGACAAGAGGAATAGGGATAATAATAATAGTAACAAGAATAATAATAACAGTTATAGCGATAATAATAATAGTATTAAGGATAATAATAACAGTTATAGCGATAATAATAATAGTTATAAGGAGAAAGACAAGAGGAATAGGGATAATAATAATAGTAACAAGAATAATAATAACAGTTATAGCGATAATAATAATAGTATTAAGGATAATAATAACAGTTATAGCGATAATAATAATAGTTATAAGGAGAAAGACAAGAGGAATAGGGATAATAATAATAGTAACAAGAATAATAATAACAGTTATAGCGATAATAATAATAGTAACAAGAATAATAATAACAGTTATAGCGATAATAATAATAATAATAAGGATAATAATAATAGTTATAAGGAGAAAGACAAAAGGAATAGGGATAATAATAATAGTAACAGTTATAGCGATAATAATAATAATAATAAGGATAATAATAATAGTTATAAGGATAAATACAAGAGGAATAGGGATAATGGTAATAGTAATAAGAATAATAGTAACAGTTATAGCGATAATAATAATAGTTATAAGGAGAAAGACAAGAGGAATAGGGATAATAATAATAGCAACAAGAATAATAAGAACAGTTATAGCGATAATAATAATAATAATAAGGATAATAATAATAGTTATAAGGATAAAGACAAGGCCAATAGGGATAATAATAATAGTAATAAGAATAATAATAACAGTTATTAGCGATAATAATAATAGTTATAAGGATAAAGACAAGAGTAATAGGGATAGTAACAATAGAATAACCATAATAATAACAGTTATAGCGATAATAATAATAGTAACAAGAGTAATAATAACAGTTATAGCGATAATAATAATAATAATAAGGATAATAATAATAGTTATAAGGAGAAAGACAAAAGGAATAGGGATAATAATAATAGTAACAAGAATAATAGTAACAGTTATAGCGATAATAATAATAATAATAAGGATAATAATAATAGTTATAAGGATAAATACAAGAGGAATAGGGATAATAGTAATAGTAATAAGAATAATAATAACAGTTATAGCGATAATAATAATAGTTATAAGGAGAAAGACAAGAGGAATAGGGATAATAATAATAGTAACAATGATAATAATAACAGTTATAGCGGTAATAATAATAGTATTAAGGATAAAGGCAAGAGTAATACGGACAGTAATAATAGTAACAAGAATAATAATAACAGTTATAGCGATAATAATAATAGTAATAAGGATAATAATAATAGTTATAAGAATATAGACAAGAGGAATAGGGATAATAGTAATAGTAATAAGAATAATAATAACAGTTATAGCGATAATAATAATAATAATAATAAGGATAATAATAATAGTTATATGGAGAAAGACAAGAGGAATAGGGATAATAATAATAGTAACAAGAATAATAATAACAGTTATAGCGATAATAATAATAGTTATAAGGAGAAAGACAAGAGGAATAGGGATAATAATAATAGTAACAAGGATAATAATAACAGTTATAGCGGTAATAATAATAGTATTAAGGATAAAGGCAAGAGTAATACGGACAGTAATAATAGTAACAAGAATAATAATAACAGTTATAGCGATAATAATAATAGTAATAAGGATAATAATAATAGTTATAAGAATATAGACAAGAGGAATAGGGATAGTAACAATAGAATAACCATAATAATAACAGTTATAGCGATAATAATAATAGTAATAAGGATAATAATAATAGTTATAAGGATAAAGACAAGGGCAATAGCGATAATAATAATAGTAATAACAATAATATTAACAGTTGTAGCGATAATAATAATAGTAAAAAGGATTAATAATAATAGTTATATGGATAAAGACAAGAGTAATACGGATAGTAACAATAGTAATAAGAATAATAATAACAGTTATAGCGATAATAATAATAGTAACAAGAATAATAATAACAGTTATAGCGATAATAATAATAATAATAAGGATAATAATAATAGTTATAAGGAGAAAGACAAAAGGAATAGGGATAATAATAATAGTAACAAGAATAATAGTAACAGTTATAGCGATAATAATAATAATAATAAGGATAATAATAATAGTTATAAGGATAAATACAAGAGGAATAGGGATAATAGTAATAGTAATAAGAATAATAGTAACAGTTATAGCGATAATAATAATAGTTATAAGGAGAAAGACAAGAGGAATAGGGATAATAATAATAGCAACAAGAATAATAAGAACAGTTATAGCGATAATAATAATAATAATAAGGATAATAATAATAGTTATAAGGATAAAGACAAGGCCAATAGGGATAATAATAATAGTAATAAGAATAATAATAACAGTTATTAGCGATAATAATAATAGTTATAAGGATAAAGACAAGAGTAATAGGGATAGTAACAATAGAATAACCATAATAATAACAGTTATAGCGATAATAATAATAGTAATAAGGATAATAATAATAGTTATAAGGATAAAGACAAGGGCAATAGCGATAATAATAATAGTAATAACAATAATAATAACAGTTGTAGCGATAATAATAATAGTTATAAGGAGAAACACAAGAGGAATAGGGATAATAATAATAGTACCAATAATAATAACAACAGTTATAGCGATAATAATAATAATAATAAGGATAGTAATAATAGTGATAAGGAGGAATACAAAAGGAATAGGGATAATAATAATAGTAACAAGAATAATAATAACAGTTACAGCGGTCATAACAATAGTATTAAGGATAAAGGCAAGAGTAATACGGACAGTAATAATAGTAACAAGAATAATAATAACAGTTATAGCGATAATAATAATAGTAATAAGGATAATAATAATAGTTATAAGGATATAGACAAGAGTAATAGGAATAGTAACAATAGAATAAGCATAATAGTAACAGTTATAGCGATAATAATAATAGTAATAAGGATAATAATAATAGTTATCAGGATAAAGACAAGAGGAATAGGGATAATAGTAATAGTAATAATAATAATAATAACAGTTATAGCGATAATAATAATAATAACAAGGATAATAATAATAGTAACGAAAATAATAATAACAGTTATAGCGGTAATAATAATAGTATTAAGGATAAAGGCAAGAGTAATACGGACAGTAATAATAGTAACAAGAATAATAATAACAGTTATAGCGATAATAATAATAGTAATAAGGATAATAATAATAGTTATAAGGATATAGACAAGAGGAGTAGGGATAATAGTAATAGTAATAAGAATAATAATAACAGTTATAGCGATAATAATAATAGTTATAAGGAGAAAGACAAGAGGAATAGGGATAATAATAATAGTAACAATAATAATAACAACAGTTATAGCGATAATAATAATAGTATTAAGGATAAAGGCAAGAGTAATACGGACAGTAATAATAGTAACAAGAATAATAATAACACTTATAGCGATAATAATAATAATAACAATAAGGATAATAATAATAGTTATAAGGATAAAGACCAGAGGAATACGGTTAATAGTAATAGTAATAAGAATAATAATAACAGTTATAGCGATAATAATAATAATAATAAGGATAATAATAATAGTTATAAGGAGAAAGACAAGAGGAATAGGGATAATAATAATAGTAACAAGAATAATAATAACAGTTATAGCGATAATAATAATAGTATTAAGGATAATAATAACAGTTATAGCGATAATAATAATAGTTATAAGGAGAAAGACAAGAGGAATAGGGATAATAATAATAGTAACAAGAATAATAATAACAGTTATAGCGATAATAATAATAGTATTAAGGATAATAATAACAGTTATAGCGATAATAATAATAGTTATAAGGAGAAAGACAAGAGGAATAGGGATAATAATAATAGTAACAAGAATAATAATAACAGTTATAGCGATAATAATAATAGTATTAAAGATAATAATAACAGTTATAGCGATAATAATAATAATAATAAGGATAATAATAATAGTTATAAGGATAAATACAAGAGGAATAGGGATAATAGTAATAGTAATAGGAATAATAATAACAGTTATAGCGATAATAATAATAGTTATAAGGAGAAAGACAAGAGGAATAGGGATAATAATAATAGTGACAAGAATAATAATAACAGTTATAGCGGTAATAACAATAGTATTAAGGATAAAGGCAAGAGTAATACGGACAGTAATAATAGTAACAAGAATAATAATAACAGTTATAGCGATAATAATAATAGTAATAAGGATAATAATAATAGTTATAAGGATATAGACAAGAGTAATAGGAATAGTAACAATAGAATAAGCATAATAGTAACAGTTATAGCGATAATAATAATAGTAATAAGGATAATAATAATAGTTATCAGGATAAAGACAAGAGGAATAGGGATAATAGTAATAGTAATAATAATAATAATAACAGTTATAGCGATAATAATAATAATAACAAGGATAATAATAATAGTTATAAGGAGAAAGACAAGAGGAATAGGGATAATAATAATAGTAACAATAATAATAACAACAGTTATAGCGATAATAATAATAGTATTAAGGATAAAGGCAAGAGTAATACGGACAGTAATAATAGTAACAAGAATAATAATAACAGTTATAGCGATAATAATAATAGTAATAAGGATAATAATAATAGTTATAAGGATATAGACAAGAGGAATAGGGATAATAGTAATAGTAATAAGAATAATAATAACAGTTATAGCGATAATAATAATAGTTATAAGGAGAAAGACAAGAGGAATAGGGATAATAATAATAGTAACAATAATAATAACAACAGTTATAGCGATAATAATAATAGTATTAAGGATAAAGGCAAGAGTAATACGGACAGTAATAATAGTAACAAGAATAATAATAACAGTTATAGCGATAATAATAATAATAATAATAAGGATAATAATAATAGTTATAAGGATAAATACAAGAGGAATAGGGATAATAGTAATAGTAATAAGAATAATAATAACAGTTATAGCGATAATAATAATAATAATAAGGATAATAATAATAGTAATAAGGAGAAAGACAAGAGGAATAGGGATAATAATAATAGTAACAGGAATAATAATAACAGTTATAGCGATAATAATAATAGTATTAAGGATAATAATAACAGTTATAGCGATAATAATAATAGTTATAAGGAGAAAGACAAGAGGAATAAGGATAATAATAATAGTAACAAGAATAATAATAACAGTTATAGCGATAATAATAATAGTATTAAGGATAATAATAACAGTTATAGCGATAATAATAATAATAATAAGGATAATAATAATAGTTATAAGGATAAATACAAGAGGAATAGGGATAATAGTAATAGTAATAGGAATAATAATAACAGTTATAGCGATAATAATAATAGTTATAAGGAGAAAGACAAGAGGAATAGGGATAATAATAATAGTAACAAGAATAATAATAACAGTCATAGCGATAATAATAATAATAATAAGGATAATAATAATAGTTATAAGGAGAAAGACAAGAGGAATAGGGATAATAATAATAGTAACAAGAATAATAGTAACAGTTATAGCGATAATAATAATAATAATAAGGATAATAATAATAGTTATAAGGAGAAAAACAAGAGGAATAGGGATAATAATAATAGTAACAAGAATAATAATAACAGTTATAGCGATAATAATAGTAGTTATAAGGAGAAAGACAAGAGGAATAGGGATAATAATAATAGTACCAATAATAATAACAACAGTTATAGCGATAATAATAATAATAATAAGGATAGTAATAATAGTTATAAGGAGGAAGACAAGAGGAATAGGGATAATAATAATAGTACCAATAATAATAACAACAGTTATAGCGATAATAATAATAATAATAAGGATAGTAATAATAGTTATAAGGAGGAAGACAAAAGGAATAGGGATAATAATAATAGTAACGAAAATAATAATAACAGTTATAGCGGTAATAATAATAGTATTAAGGATAAAGGCAAGAGTAATACGGACAGTAATAATAGTAACAAGAATAATAATAACAGTTATAGCGATAATAATAATAGTAATAAGGATAATAATAATAGTTATAAGGATATAGACAAGAGGAATAGGGATAATAGTAATAGTAATAAGAATAATAATAACAGTTATAGCGATAATAATAATAGTTATAAGGAGAAAGACAAGAGGAATAGGGATAATAATAATAGTAACAATAATAATAACAACAGTTATAGCGATAATAATAATAGTATTAAGGATAAAGGCAAGAGTAATACGGACAGTAATAATAGTAACAAGAATAATAATAACAGTTATAGCGATAATAATAATAATAATAATAAGGATAATAATAATAGTTATAAGGATAAATACAAGAGGAATAGGGATAATAGTAATAGTAATAAGAATAATAATAACAGTTATAGCGATAATAATAATAATAATAAGGATAATAATAATAGTAATAAGGAGAAAGACAAGAGGAATAGGGATAATAATAATAGTAACAGGAATAATAATAACAGTTATAGCGATAATAATAATAGTATTAAGGATAATAATAACAGTTATAGCGATAATAATAATAGTAATAAGGATAATAATAATAGTTATAAGGATATAGACAAGAGGAATAGGGATAATAGTAATAGTAATAAGAATAATAATAACAGTTATAGCGATAATAATAATAGTTATAAGGAGAAAGACAAGAGGAATAGGGATAATAATAATAGTAACAATAATAATAACAACAGTTATAGCGATAATAATAATAGTATTAAGGATAAAGGCAAGAGTAATACGGACAGTAATAATAGTAACAAGAATAATAATAACAGTTATAGCGATAATAATAATAATAATAATAAGGATAATAATAATAGTTATAAGGATAAATACAAGAGGAATAGGGATAATAGTAATAGTAATAGGAATAATAATAACAGTTATAGCGATAATAATAATAGTTATAAGGAGAAAGACAAGAGGAATAGGGATAATAATAATAGTAACAAGAATAATAATAACAGTCATAGCGATAATAATAATAATAATAAGGATAATAATAATAGTTATAAGGAGAAAGACAAGAGGAATAGGGATAATAATAATAGTAACAAGAATAATAGTAACAGTTATAGCGATAATAATAATAATAATAAGGATAATAATAATAGTTATAAGGAGAAAAACAAGAGGAATAGGGATAATAATAATAGTAACAAGAATAATAACAACAGTTATAGCGATAATAATAATAGTATTAAGGATAAAGGCAAGAGTAATACGGACAGTAATAATAGTAACAAGAATAATAATAACAGTTATAGCGATAATAATAATAATAATAATAAGGATAATAATAATAGTTATAAGGATAAATACAAGAGGAATAGGGATAATAGTAATAGTAATGAGAATAATAATAACAGTTATAGCGATAATAATAATAGTTATAAGGAGAAAGACAAGAGGAATAGGGATAATAATAATAGTACCAATAATAATAACAACAGTTATAGCGATAATAATAATAATAATAAGGATAGTAATAATAGTTATAAGGAGGAATACAAAAGGAATAGGGATAATAATAATAGTAACAAGAATAATAATAACAGTTATAGCGATAATAATAATAGTAATAAGGATAATAATAATAGATATAAGGATATAGACAAGAGTAATAGGAATAGTAACAATAGAATAAGTATAATAGTAACAGTTATAGCGATAATAATAATAGTAATAAGGATAATAATAATAGTTATCAGGATAAAGACAAGAGGAATAGGGATAATAGTAATAGTAATAATAATAATAATAACAGTTATAGCGATAATAATAATAATAACAAGGATAATAATAATAGTTATAAGGAGAAAGACAAGAGGAATAGGGATAATAATAATAGTAACGAAAATAATAATAACAGTTATAGCGGTAATAATAATAGTATTAAGGATAAAGGCAAGAGAAATACGGACAGTAATAATAGTAACAAGAATAATAATAACAGTTATAGCGATAATAATAATAGTAATAAGGATAATAATAATAGTTATAAGGATATAGACAAGAGGAATAGGGATAATAGTAATAGTAATAAGAATAATAATAACAGTTATAGCGATAATAATAATAGTTATAAGGAGAAAGACAAGAGGAATAGGGATAATAATAATAGTAACAATAATAATAACAAAAGTTATAGCGATAATAATAATAGTATTAAGGATAAAGGCAAGAGTAATACGGACAGTAATAATAGTAACAAGAATAATAATAACAGTTATAGCGATAATAATAATAATAATAATAAGGATAATAATAATAGTTATAAGGATAAAGACCAGAGGAATACGGTTAATAGTAATAGTAATAAGAATAATAATAACAGTTATAGCGATAATAATAATAATAATAATAAGGATAATAATAATAGTTATAAGGAGAAAGACAAGAGGAATAGGGATAATAATAATAGTAACAAGAATAATAATAACAGTTATAGCGATAATAATAATAATAATAAGGATATTAATAATAGTTATAAGGATAAATACAAGAGGAATAGGGATAATAGTAATAGTAATAGGAATAATAATAGCAGTTATAGCGATAATAATAAGAGTTATAAGGAGAAAGGCAAGAGGAATAGGGATAATAATAATAGTAACAAGAATAATAATAACAGTTATAGCGATAATAACAATAGTATTAAGGATAAAGGCAAGAGTAATACGGACAGTAATAATAGTAACAAGAATAATAATAACAGTTATAGCGATAATAATAATAGTAATAAGGATAATAATAATAGTTATAAGGATATAGACAAGAGTAATAGGAATAGTAACAATAGAATAAGCATAATACGTAACAGTTATAGCGATAATAATAATAGTAATAAGGATAATAATAATAGTTATCAGGATAAAGACAAGAGGAATAGGGATAATAGTAATAGTAATAATAATAATAATAACAGTTATAGCGATAATAATAATAGTAATAAGGATAATAATAATAGTTATAAGGATATAGACAAGAGGAATAGGGATAATAGTAATAGTAATAAGAATAATAATAACAGTTATAGCGATAATAATAATAGTTATAAGGAGAACGACAAGAGGAATAGGGATAATAATAATAGTAACAATAATAATAACAACAGTTATAGCGATAATAATAATAGTATTAAGGATAAAGGCAAGAGTAATACGGACAGTAATAATAGTAACAAGAATAATAATAACAGTTATAGCGATAATAATAATAATAATAATAAGGATAATAATAATAGTTATAAGGATAAAGACCAGAGGAATACGGTTAATAGTAATAGTAATAAGAATAATAATAACAGTTATAGCGATAATAATAATAATAATAAGGATAATAATAATAGTTATAAGGGGAAAGACAAGAGGAATAGGGATAATAATATTAGTAACAAGAATAATAATAACAGTTATAGCGATAATAATAATAGTATTAAGGATAATAATAACAGTTACAGCGATAATAATAATAGTTATAAGGAGAAAGACAAGAGGAATAGGGATAATAATAATAGTAACAAGAATAATAATAACAGTTGTAGCGATAATAATAATAGTATTAAGGATAATAATAACAGTTATAGCAATAATAATAATAGTATTAAGGATAATAATAACAGTTATAGCGATAATAATAAGAGTTATAAGGAGAAAGACAAGAGGAATAGGGATAATAATAATAGTAACAAGAATAATAATAACAGTTATAGCGATAATAATAATAGTATTAAGGATAAAGGCAAGAGTAATACGGACAGTAATAATAGTAACAAGAATAATAATAACAGTTATAGCGATAATAATAATAATAATAATAAGGATAATAACAATAGTTATAAGGATAAAGACCAGAGGAATACGGTTAATAGTAATAGTAATAAGAATAATAATACCAGTTACAGCGATAATAATAATAATAATAAGGATAATAATAATAGTTATAAGGAGAAAAACAAGAGGAATAGGGATAATAATAATAGTAACAAGAATAATAATAACAGTTATAGCGATAATAATAGTAGTTATAAGGAGAAAGACAAGAGGAATAGGGATAATAATAATAGTACCAATAATAATAACAACAGTTATAGCGATAATAATAATAATAATAAGGATAGTAATAATAGTTATAAGGAGGAAGACAAAAGGAATAGGGATAATAATAATAGTAACAAGAATAATAATAACAGTTATAGCGGTAATAACAATAGTATTAAGGATAAAGGCAAGAGTAATACGGACAGTAATAATAGTAACAAGAATAATAATAACAGTTATAGCGATAATAATAATAATAATAATAAGGATAATAATAATAGTTATAAGGATAAATACAAGAGGAATAGGGATAATAGTAATAGTAATAAGAATAATAATAACAGTTATAGCGATAATAATAACAGCTATAAGGAGAAAGACAAGAGGAATAGGGATAATAATAATAGTACCAATAATAATAACAACAGTTATAGCGATAATAATAATAATAATAAGGATATTAATAATAGTTATAAGGAGGAATACAAAAGGAATAGGGATAATAATAATAGTAAGAAGAATAATAATAACAGTTATAGCGGTAATAACAATAGTATTAAGGATAAAGGCAAGAGTAATACGGACAGTAATAATAGTAACAAGAATAATAATAACAGTTATAGCGATAATAATAATAGTAATAAGGATAATAATAATAGTTATAAGGATATAGACAAGAGTAATAGGAATAGTAACAATAGAATAAGCATAATAGTAACAGTTATAACGATAATAATAATAGTAATAAGGATAATAATAATAGTTATCAGGATAAAGACAAGAGGAATAGGGATAATAGTAATAGTAATAATAATAATAATAACAGTTATAGCGATAATAATAATAATAACAAGGATAATATTAATAGTTATAAGGAGAAAGACAAGAGGAATAGGGATAATAATAATAGTAACGAAAATAATAATAACAGTTATAGCGATAATAATAATAGTATTAAGGATAAAGGCAAGAGTAATACGGACAGTAATAATAGTAACAAGAATAATACTAACAGTTATAGCGATAATAATAATAGTAATAAGGATAATAATAATAGTTATAAGGATATAGACAAGAGTAATAGGAATAGTAACAATAGAATAAGCATAATAGTAACAGTTATAGCGATAATAATAATAGTAATAAGGATAAATACAAGAGGAATAGGGATAATAGTAATAGTAATAGGAATAATAATAACAGTTATAGCGATAATAATAATAGTTATAAGGAGAAAGACAAGAGGAATAGGGATAATAATAATAGTAACAAGAATAATAATAGCAGTTATAGCGACAATAATAATAATAATAAGGATAATAATAATAGTTATAAGGAGAAAGACAAGAGGAATAGGGATAATAATAATAGTAACAAGAATAATAGTAACAGTTATAGCGATAATAATAATAATAATAAGGATAAAAATAATAGTTATAAGGATAAATACAAGAGGAATAGCGATAATAGTAATAGTAATAAGAATAATAATAACAGTTATGGCGATAATAATAATAGTATTAAGGATAATAATACCAGTTACAGCGATAATAATAATAATAATAAGGATAACAATAATAGTTATAAGGATAAATACAAGAGGAATAGGGATATTAGTAATAGTAATAAGAATAATAATAACAGTTATAGCGATCATAATAATAGTTATAAGGAGAAAGACAAGAGGAATAGGGATAATAATAATAGTAACAATAATAATAACAACAGTTATAGCGATAATAATAATAGTATTAAGGATAAAGGCAAGAGTAATACGGACAGTAATAATAGTAACAAGAATAATAATAACAGTTATAGCGATAATAATAATAATAATAATAAGGATAATAATAATAGTTATAAGGATAAATACAAGAGGAATAGGGATAATAGTAATAGTAATAGGAATAATAATAACAGTTATAGCGATAATAATAATAGTTATAAGGAGAAAGACAAGAGGAATAGGGATAATAATAATAGTAACAAGAATAATAATAACAGTCATAGCGATAATAATAATAATAATAAGGATAATAATAATAGTTATAAGGAGAAAGACAAGAGGAATAGGGATAATAATAATAGTAACAAGAATAATAGTAACAGTTATAGCGATAATAATAATAATAATAAGGATAATAATAATAGTTATAAGGAGAAAAACAAGAGGAATAGGGATAATAATAATAGTAACAAGAATAATAATAACAGTTATAGCGATAATAATAGTAGTTATAAGGAGAAAGACAAGAGGAACAGGGATAATAATAATAGTACCAATAATAATAACAACAGTTATAGCGATAATAATAATAATAATAAGGATAGTAATAATAGTTATAAGGAGGAAGACAAAAGGAATAGGGATAATAATAATAGTAACGAAAATAATAATAACAGTTATAGCGGTAATAATAATAATAAGGATATTAATAATAGTTATAAGGATAAATACAAGCGGAATAGGGATAATAGTAATAGTAATAGGAATAATAATAGCAGTTATAGCGATAATAATAAGAGTTATAAGGAGAAAGGCAAGAGGAATAGGGATAATAATAATAGTAACAAGAATAATAATAACAGTTATAGCGATAATAACAATAGTATTAAGGATAAAGGCAAGAGTAATACGGACAGTAATAATAGTAACAAGAATAATACTAACAGTTATAGCGATAATAATAATAGTAATAAGGATAATAATAATAGTTATAAGGATATAGACAAGAGTAATAGGAATAGTAACAATAGAATAAGCATAATAGTAACAGTTATAGCGATAATAATAATAGTAATAAGGATAATAATAATAGTTATCAGGATAAAGACAAGAGGAATAGGGATAATAGTAATAGTAATAATAATAATAATAACAGTTATAGCGATAATAATAATAGTAATAAGGATAATAATAATAGTTATAAGGATATAGACAAGAGGAATAGGGATAATAGTAATAGTAATAAGAATAATAATAACAGTTATAGCGATAATAATAATAGTTATAAGGAGAACGACAAGAGGAATAGGGATAATAATAATAGTAACAATAATAATAACAACAGTTATAGCGATAATAATAATAGTATTAAGGATAAAGGCAAGAGTAATACGGACAGTAATAATAGTAACAAGAATAATAATAACAGTTATAGCGATAATAATAATAATAATAATAAGGATAATAATAATAGTTATAAGGATAAAGACCAGAGGAATACGGTTAATAGTAATAGTAATAAGAATAATAATAACAGTTATAGCGATAATAATAATAATAATAAGGATAATAATAATAGTTATAAGGGGAAAGACAAGAGGAATAGGGATAATAATAATAGTAACAAGAATAATAATAACAGTTATAGCGATAATAATAATAGTATTAAGGATAATAATAACAGTTACAGCGATAATAATAATAGTTATAAGGAGAAAGACAAGAGGAATAGGGATAATAATAATAGTAACAAGAATAATAGTAACAGTTATAGCGATAATAATAATAATAATAAGGATAAAAATAATAGTTATAAGGATAAATACAAGAGGAATAGCGATAATAGTAATAGTAATAAGAATAATAATAACAGTTATGGCGATAATAATAATAGTATTAAGGATAATAATACCAGTTACAGCGATAATAATAATAATAATAAGGATAATAATAATAGTTATAAGGATAAATACAAGAGGAATAGGGATATTAGTAATAGTAATAAGAATAATAATAACAGTTATAGCGATCATAATAATAGTTATAAGGAGAAAGACAAGAGGAATAGGGATAATAATAATAGTAACAATAATAATAACAACAGTTATAGCGATAATAATAATAGTATTAAGGATAAAGGCAAGAGTAATACGGACAGTAATAATAGTAACAAGAATAATAATAACAGTTATAGCGATAATAATAATAATAATAATAAGGATAATAATAATAGTTATAAGGATAAATACAAGAGGAATAGGGATAATAGTAATAGTAATAGGAATAATAATAACAGTTATAGCGATAATAATAGTAGTTATAAGGAGAAAGACAAGAGGAATAGGGATAATAATAATAGTAACAAGAATAATAATAACAGTCATAGCGATAATAATAATAATAATAAGGATAATAATAATAGTTATAAGGAGAAAGACAAGAGGAATAGGGATAATAATAATAGTAACAAGAATAATAGTAACAGTTATAGCGATAATAATAATAATAATAAGGATA